>OU015497.1:64704076-64834076 GCA_907164885.2 Dolomedes plantarius
TCACCTGCAACAGCGTCTCTCCCATTTTTAAACAAGTTGTACCATTTGAAAACTTTCGATCTGCACATAGCTTCGTCTCGATACTCTTTTTGTAGTAACCGTAACGTTTCTGCAGTGGTTTTTCTAAATTTGGAGCAGAATTTAATGTTGGAACGTTGCTCCAAAAAGGACATTTTGCTACATCGACATCATAGGCTGACAGTCTGCAGCCAAATGGTGATCTGCGGACCTTAGCAGTTGTTCAAAGCGTCATGTGACGTCTCACGCTTACGTAGATAATCAGACTTGCAAGCCACATCGTTATTTTGGTTCCCCACACACCGGGTATGAGGGGGTAGGGTAGTCCCCGAACTTATATTGACTATACTGGTATATATATATATATATATATATATATATATATAGTGGAATCTCGATCGATCGTTTTCGGATCCATCGTTTTTCCGTATGTGTCGTTCATTTTATCCAGTCCCAACGATCATATTGCTTTGTTATGTTTCCGCATCTATCGTTTTCCCGCATTTAACGTTAATTTCAATCGGTCCCTTGAAAAGCGATAGATCGAGATTCCACTGTTTATGTGTGTGTATGTGTGTGCATATTGCTGCTAATGTCGAATTCACGCCAATTCGCGAAATAAGTCTGGCCAATTCAGAAATGTCTGGACACTATTAGCAGTGCTGAAGTCACTTGGCGAAAGTCCGAAATATTCGTGAATTCATGACAAATTCAGGCTCTGGCGGTCAATTGGCAAATTAGCCAAAAAATTGTTCATTTCTCTTTGATTTTGAAGTGGTCAAACAGAGATTTTCACATTGGCAATAATAGTTAGAACTAGTATGATCACCTCCTGTAACCATAGGTGTTGAGTAGTGGGGGGGGGCACGGGGGTTCACATGTCCCCTTCCCCAAATTAACTTAAGATAAAACGGTAATAGAAGTTCACTTAAAATCGGAAAATTGTAGAAAAGTTGGGTTTTTTCCGCTCTTTCGAATTGTGAAACTGAAGATTCAAATTATATCTTTAGCCTTAACATAGTATTTAACAATGATATCATCCATAACAAAAATTCGATGCTATTTTTTTCTCATTTTATTTATATTACATTTTTATCATTGTATAACTTTTGAATACTACTCAAACATCAATTCTATTGTTTAAAAAATCAATATTTCATATTTTGAGAACTGTCCGGCAGTCAATGCGCTAAGGGGGTCCCTAACTGAATTCATTTCATGGCCCACCAAAATTTAGAAGCACGCTACGCCTATGACTGTAACATATAATGAATATGGAAAATTCGTCATATATCGCTCACTCCTTTCAACAACATCATATCTCAAAAAACAAGATTTTTCAGGAGAGTGATTTGAAAGTTTAAAAGTACTTTGAAATGTACTGAAAATAAATTTTAATTCTACTCTCTAGAGGCTAAATATAAAGGAGTGAGATTTGACGATATACTACTCTTTCAGGGCATTCTGAAAACAAGCATAACTAAAAATCACCGATTTTTGAGGTATGACATTGTTGAAAGGAGTGAGCCAATGTACATATATATATATAAATATCACGTGATATATATTCAGGAATATATATATATTAAATTTCGGTAATTGTGACGAAAGCCTATAGAATATTTATTCTAGTAAATAATGAGTTCTATTATTGAAACTGAAAATTTTTTTTTTTAATAAAGCATCGAAGTAATGAAAATTTTGACTTGCAGTAAAAGAGAGACTAAACTGACCATCTATGAATTTTAAGTTTATTAAATAAAAAAAATACAGTGAAGAATTATAACTGAAAACTAATTTCGGTCATCTGTTTTCATAACTTTAATAAGTGTATTTAAATTTGCATAGAAAAGTACTTACCAATAATTAACAATATATATTTTAACGGAAATATGTAAAGAATATACTAGACAATACCTTAAACTGCAAAGTTGCGTCAAAAATTTTGAATGCTCATTTCAATACTTGAAATTGTTTGACAAATAATTTAAATTAATAAATAGTGAATTTATTGTCAACGAAATCATGTTTTATTATTAAAGGAATTTTCCATATATGCTTAAATTAAAAAAAGCAATAACATTCAATTAACAAGTTAAATAAAGTATTTGTTAACACTAAATAATTTCTTTAAGGTATTCAATATCAAGCGTTAACTTTCTATTCATATCATTTTGTCCAGAAATTAAAACTTATCTCTTTTATTGACAGTTTCTCTTTGCATAATCAGAGATTTTGTAGTGCAAATAACCGAGCATTAGATATAAGCAGCGATATTAGGTTTATCTTTATTGTTACCGATTAACTCCAGATTTAATTGTGACACTATGTCACTGAAAGTTTCTGTATAATCTGTCTTTATGAATTTATGCTATCAAGTGTGTATTTAATAGAAGAAACGCAGTAATATTATTTAATTATCAATTATTTAATGTCTATCATGTGTTTAAGCTAGAATGAAAAATTTTATGTTTCAAAAGACGTAATTTATTACAATTACAGTAATTAGATAACAGGATTTGAATCCCCAATAAATTAAATTCTATTTTATGGAAATTCGAAAGGATTGTCAGCGATAATGGAATAGTCCTTTAATGTGTAGAAATCCGTAAACGTAAGAGGATGATATTTCTGAAATGATATTCCTATTTAGTTATTTTAATTTAAATTACCACAGATAAAGAGCTAGAAATTCATTATATTTGATATTTAGATATTAACGGAGAAATTTATTTACATTTATGTTCCCCTTCCAAAGAGTTATTATTTACAAGAATGAAAATTGCCGCATTATATTAATTTATCGTGCACAAGTAATTTTCAAGTATTTGGCATGCTAAAAGGATCTATATAGAGCTAAATTTAGGTATTTGCTGTCGTTTAAAATTGCGAAAAGAATCAGGGCAATGTTGAACATTTTAAGCTAATATAAGTAACTACTAATATGCCATTTCACACCATTACGCAAATAAACAATCTTTAAACGTGAAAATATTATTTAATTATATATGGAATATAGTGTTATGTAATATTATTGTAAAATATTTTAAGGATTTAAACTCTTTGATTCATTTTTATCTTCAACAGTTAGAAGTTAAATTATTATACTCTAAGTTTATTTAATTTGAAATCTATTTATTGCATTTAGGGAACAGCTTCGATATAGGACCCCATTGGCGATATTTTGTATTGGCGACTTAATATATTTCACATTTGGTGCATTTAGTATCCCAGAATTCGTTTTGGCAACCCTGCCACAGTCGCGTGACGCAAACCAGGTTGTACCGCTTTTTTCTTATTTATTTTTTATTTTGACTAAACAATGCATTTTCATGTAGATTTATCTATAATTTCTGGATTACAAAGTTAACGTTATTTTCCTTATAGTATTATTTTTTAATTTATATTTTGCAAAATTAAATTTCTATGTAATTCATATGTTATTAACGATGCGATGTTTGGGCGGGCTTAAAAAAAAGGTCGCCGATACAAAATGTCACCAATGGGGTCCTATATCGATGCTGTTCCTTTTTAATTTATATCGTATCATTTTTTTAATTTATGTTTTGCAAAATTTAATTTATGTGTAATTCATACGATATTAACGGTGAGATGTTTGGCTAGGCGACACAAAAAAAAGTCGCCGATACAAAATATCGCCAATGGGGTCTTATATCGAAGCTGTTCCGTATTTAGAAGTCTATTCCTTCATTTTATAAAAGTTCAACACCTTATGGTAGGAAGTTTAAGCGTTGAAATAAGGACCTAAAAGAAAATCACCAACTGAGGACATGTAAAACTGATTTAGAGCCCGAGGTAGATTAATGGTACCGTGTTGGGTTTCGGACAGGGGATGCTTGGTCGGCATCTTGACGAACGGAATTAAAAACCATCATGTCCAGGCTGCATATTGGACTGTTAAATCTGTGGAGTTGAAAGTTCTTCTATTATGTCAGACATGTATGGAGAATGCATAACCTCCGCAGATGTCTCCCCTGGGGGGTGCTCGGTCGAAAGTGTGGTGGCATCTAGTAGAAGTTGGACTTTGGTCCTTGTGGGGCTTGAACAGGAGCCGCATACCTCTGCCTGCTGCCATCTATGGATATGATTTGGAGTTGTTCCGTCCAGTGGGCGTAATAATAACTAAAATGGAAAGATTCAAAAAACCTTTTGAGTGAAGCAGGAAAGGACAACTAAAATACACGAAACTGCATTGTATATACAAATACAGGGTCATCGAAAAAGGTTGGACACTTTTCATATAATCATATTTAATGAAATAATTGCAGTACAGACAATTCTTTCGTTGTAATGTACAGAATTTAATAGAATTCTACCATAATAAGTTTCAATATGAGCACCGTTGGTTGCTCTGCACATATCAAGTCGATAATCAATCTCTAACCTGGTATTATGGAGCATGTCCGGCGTCACTGTGGCAATTGCATCTACAATTCTCTCCCGTAAATGTGTCAAGTCCCGTACCCTTACGCTGTAAACAATGTTCTTGACGTAACCCCAGATTTGTAGTCCGCTAACCACAACACACATTGAGCTTTCTCCTGACCGGTCGACATTGCACTGAGGGAAAGCCGAACGAAGACTTCTTCCTTGCATCGCTTCTGCGCAACGTTCCACGTCATGGTTGCATACCAGTTACATTTAAAAGTCTTCGACACTTTCCAAGTTGTTAGAAAAGAATATTATTGCGTTTGCTCAATTTCTTTTAGAGTTATGGGCTTTCGAAATGTGTCCAACCTTTTTCGAAGACCCTGTATATCCGAATGAGAGGTGTAAACTATTGAATTGTTTTCATGCAATCAAGATGCCACAGACACGTAAAAAATGAGTGGAAAGAATCTCAAACGCATATTACTGTATATAGTTTCTAAAGGCGAAAAACATGAAATTTAACACAATAAACGACCAAAACGGAATGCAGAAACAATATTAACATTTATTGACTAGTTTCTGATCACCTTGTCGTCGAACCACATTAAGTAAAGGTAAGGGAGAAATAAAAACAGTCAGTTTGCAGAAACGAGAACAGATTAGGACGAAATTGCACAAGAGGAGCAGTTGTTAATCGTGTCCAGGACGATGTAGGGAAAGCAGCTCCACGGGACCACCTTCATTCATCTGCAAAATTTCAAGTCGATGGACAGTGTGTTCAACAGCAGATCGTAATTGATCAGTTGTGAGGCTTCGCACATGAAGCGTTATGGAGCTATTTAAGTCATTCAACGTCGCAACACCTCCACGATACACCAGACTTTTTAAATAGCCCCTTACGTCCAAATAGCCCCTACATCGTCCTGGACATGATTAACAACTGCTCCTCTTGTGCAATTTCGTCCTAATCTGTTCTTTTTTCTACAAACTGAACTGTTTTTGTTTCTCCCTTACGTTTACTTAATGTGGTTCGATGACAAGGTGATCAGAAACTAGTCAATAAATGTTAATATTGTTTCTGTATTCCGTTTTGGTCGTTTATTGTGTTAAATTTCATTTTTTCCCGAAAAGGCGCCCTCTGGTAGACATTTTGGAACTAACTTCTTTTTTGAAATTCCGTGAGCGCATCTCGTGTATAGCCCATATACAAAATTTCGTTGCATTCCGTTCACCCGTTTGCGCTGTAGGATGCCGTTTATAGGGGAAGTTTAATTATAACCACCCAGTATATATATACATATATATATATATATATATATATATATATATATATATATATATATATATATATATATATATATATATATATATATATATGACGATAAACCTTTCCCTTCGTGAACTTTGTCCTTCAGCAACAGAACATTATCCCTCAATTTGATTTAGATCTAGATATACCAAATTTAGCTATTAGTTTTCCCCCTAAAAGTCACGTGCGGCCAACACTTATATAAGATCGAACCTCGTGGAACATTCGAAATCATCACCCCATATGACGCGATAAAGTCAGGTGTCAATTTTTAACCAATTAAAAGTTCAGCTCGCCTGTACATTTCGCATGAATCAGCGTTCTTCGGCGTATCTCTACGCACTCTTTTGTATTCGCGCCAAGCCATTAACATGTCGAGATTTAGCTCTCTGTCCATTACGTCGCAGCGTTGAGCTACTGGAGTTTTTTCCCCGTTGTCCGTGAGATATGTTGAGCTAATATGTTTGTAATTTCGACTGAATGATGTCCAGCAATAAAGTAATTCTAAGAAATAAAAGAGTTATGTGTCAAATTATGTGGATGCCTGTGTTCCTCGACTGGACTCCCTGCCTGAGCCTTTGCCTCCACTCGTCAACCACTTCTACTGTTTTATGCTCAGACGACTACAAGTACTATGACTTCAAAATGGGAATTGGGGTCTCCTACCTGATATCTGGTATTTTTCGAGTTACCGGCCTGATGCATCGCCCCACGACAGCTTTCATTACTTACTCTCTCTCTCTCTCTCTCACACACACACACACACACACACACACACCATCTTAATACTTTTACCGTTATTTTTCACCGTTACATAACTCAGTATGATTACTAGATGATATTAAGTAAGTCTCATTTGAAGGATTAAATTGACGCTCTTACATAAATTTTCAGTTTTCTTCCTTGAACTGTATAGTGAAAAATTTGCAGTTTTAAAAATTTTGTATATTTCGTAACATAATGGCATTTAATAAAGTCAATGTAATAGAACAATCGTACTAAATTTTTTAAGAAATTTGATATCTTGTTAAGAATATATACATTTTAACCAATATATTGAAATTTGGTAGCCTTCATGTTTATTTTATGATAGTCACATTTTTTATAAAATAAATCACGTCCCAAAGATTTTTCCAGCTGAGAAAAAAACTATTGGTGACGTTTAATCCTTTTAAGATTTCCTCTTTCTATAACAAGAATTTTTATCGTGGCTCAAATGGATTTAAATTTTTTTGACTGTCATGTAGAAGTGTTTTACAAATTAGACCTCTTTTTTTGTAAGTAAAAATAAAACATCGCACTTAAATAAACATCGCACTAATAAGTATTAAAGATCACAGAATGTGCAATCTTTAGTAAATTTGTTAAAAATTTACAAGTGTGTGCTTATTTTTGAATCAGTAAATACAACGTTATAAACTGGAAATAAAATATGATGCATCAATAAATACATTTTCCCAGTAGTACACATAATTCAATACACATTTGAACTTCTAAACAATCTAAAACGACTTTAATACTGGAAATAAACACACTCTGAATCGTGTCATGTCCAAGAAAACGGAATGAGTATAAAGAGATAATTAAGTCTTAGAGGATAGGAAGTTTAAAGACATACTAACCACTATAAGTTCATCTAAATTGAGAAAAGGATTTGTTAGGTAATTCGTACAAGCTTAGGGGGACAATAAGGCATTCTTAATTAAGCTTAGCTCAGAATAAACGGATATTCAGCGTAAGCATTTACGCATAATAATACAAGGCCATCAATACAATGTAAACATTTCCCCTGTAGCATGCGAAACTTGATGTTAATAGATCTCTCAACTAAGGAAACACGTTTCTTGTTGTTTAAAAGGTTCAACCTTTGTGAGCGAAATTATGGTATCTTCGAACTGAAACAAACTTTGATGGATAAACATAACAAGAGCCTTATATGAAGATGCATGTCGAAACCGCACATGTAATATAATAAGCATGATATAACGTGAAGTTATTGACACTTTGCCGCAACATGCAATTCTGAGATATCTTTGAGATTACACATAGCATTTCTACGTCTCTAGTTATTTAATGACCTCGAATAATTGTAATAACTTAGTTCATACCGTGGGCACCAATGAATGATCCTTTTTAAATGATAAAATCAGAATTTCGTAGGACATCTCCTAAGGCAAGTAATGCACACATCTTTCTGCTGTGTAGTGTGCACGGTATACTATGGAATCGAGAGAAATTCTAGACTTTTTGCCTCAACATGGAATTCTGAGGTGCCTTTGTGTCTACACGTTACATTTTAGACCTTTTGCAGTCATTAATTGACCTCGAATAACTGTAATAACTTAGTTCATACAATACACAACAATGAATAGTTTTTTAAATCATAACAACAGAATTTCGTAGGATATCTCACACGGGAAGTAATGTACATATCTCTGTACTTCCTGCTATATAACATGCACAATATAATATGAAAACGATCGAACACTTTGCTTCAACATGCAATTCTGATATATCTTCGCGATTACCCGTTACATTTTACTTTAGTCATTTAATGACCTCGGATAACTCTAATCACTCCGTTCTTACGATGGACCCGTATGAGAGGGTTTTTGAATGATAAAAACAACATTTCATAGGATATCACCTAAAGGAAGTATGTGCACACATGTAAGCACTTTTGTGCAGTGTAGTGCATGCACGATATTCTAGGAAATCAAGCGAAATTCCTGACGTTTTGCCTCAACATACAATTCTAAGGTACCTTTTCGATTACACGTTACATTTCAAGACCTTTAGTAGCCATTGAATGACCTGGATACTGTAAAAATTTGTTTCCTACGATGGACGTATATGAACGGTATTCTTAAATGATAACGACATCAATCTCCTAAGGAGAGTAATATTCAAATCTAAGAAGTAATGCACGTATGGAAGCTCTTTTCTGACTTTAAAGATGTGATCGTACCTCCAAACATGGGTAAAAACTAGAAATCAGTACACTCACAGATGTACATTACGTCCACCTTCGCCCGTAATTCAGTCTCTTCCAGCTTGCGAAGCAAAATTTGAAGAGTATAGTAAAATAACATTTTTATTTTATCGAACCTTCATGTATAACGAAAAAAAATACTTTTCTTTTCGTCGCCAAAAAATATGCTATTGCATCAAATTTGAGAAAGGGATTGCTCTGGGTAACTCATCTGACTGCTTCGTGCTTTATCAAAGATGATAGAATCATTTCCGATTCTCTTATGCCGAAAAACCCTGTGTCGTGGGATTTAAGTTATTCTTCATAATATAAAAATTTTGATTGGAGATAAAAAGAGACTGAATTTTTCCCGAAAGCTGACGAAGTTCTAAAAGATAAAATAACGTTTGAAATTACACTAATTATTTATAGGTAGATAATATACTAATTTTACAGATCTGAAAGAAGCGAATAATAGCTCTGCTATCTAAATTCTAAAGAATCAGAAAGTTATACATGTTTGTACGCTTATGTGCAAATGTATGAAAATATTACTATTTTTTTCAAAAACAATTCTTCATATCAATACATTAATTGCATGAATTATGAAAACTGCAAATATACAAGACAAATTATGTATATATATATATATATATATATATATATATATATATATATACTATTTTACTAGTATATTTATACCTATATATATATATATATATATATATATATATATATATATATATATATAATTTGGGTGGTTTTAAATTCCGAAGGAGCATTACAGGTCTGCCCTTCCACAAACAGAGCTTATGGTATGGAAGTCTCATTGGTTTAAGGGAATTTAGAAACTCTACCGGGATAGTTAAGGGCATCATCTGACAGACAATGTCTATCGACTGTCCAAATTTCACCCCTTTAGGTCCAGCGGTTTGATCTGTATGAAGTCCGTCAGTCAGTTACGGAATTGTTTTATATATAAGGTTAATTTAATATCCATAAAACATACTAGTTTGATTTAAATTTTTAAAAAAAACTTCCCCCTCAATTACTCTAGTGGTTAAATTTTATATTTTACTGTATTTTAATATTTTTTGTCAATTTAGTTCGTTGTTATGCACGTGACGCAAAATTAATTTAAAGTAACACAAAATGAAAATATATCTCGCGATCAGCATTTAATAAATTAAATGTTAAAAGTTTATGTCTAAAAATTCACCCAAACTCATAAAATGGAGGTAAAGATTAAAAAAATATTTCATTTTAAAGGAATTTTTCTAATCTTTCTTTATAACCCTCAAATTATTATTCCAAATGCAAACGTAAAAAAGTTCCAAAACAGCTTAAAAATTTAATTTAAAAAATCTACAAGAATTTTTAAACAATCTTTCTTAGTGCACCCTTATAGCATAAGAAGAATCGTCATGCAAAATGTCAGCCCTTTAGGTATAGCAGTTTGGTCTATGCGTTATCTGTCAGTCAGTCACGGAACTGTTATATATATATATTTATATATATATATATATATATATATATATATATATATATATATATATATATATATATATATATATATATATATATATATATAGATATATAGATATAGATATATATAGATATATATATAGGTATAGGACAAAATAATAGGAACACCTGGGAAAGAATAAAAAAATTTTATTAGTAGGAGGTTGAGCCACCCTTGGCCATAATTACAGCTTGCATTCAAGATGGGATTGACAAATAAATGTCTTCGACAAAGTTCAAAGCAATCCGCACCCATTCCTATTGCAGAGCGGTTTCGAGTTCAGGTAGAGTGCGTGGAAGAGGAAACCGAGCACGCACTTTGTTCTCTAAAAAACCCGACAAAATCTCTAAGATGTTGAGATCAGGGGAATGAGGACATCACAAGAAATGTTCCACTTCATCATTATGCTCATCTAACCATGTTTGAACACAGCAATCCGTGTGAGCAGAGGCAGTGTCATCTTGGAACACAGGACGTTCTCCAGGAAACAAATTCTGAAGCATAGGATGGAAATAATCTGCGAGAATACTGCGATAATGCTTGCTTGCGTTCTTCCCCCTCAGGATTTAGAGTGGTCACAAGACACGCCACGATTTTGCTACCATTACAGAGACTCCTCTATGCTTCACGGTAGAAACCATACAATTAACATGAAATGCTTCTGCCGGTGATCGTCAGACGAACACACGTCCGGTGGTCAGTAAATGATTATTCGTGAGACCAGATGATTTGTTACCATTGCTGTTGTGTCCAGTTTTGGTGGTATCGGCACCACTGTCGTTGCTTCATATCATTCGCGGCTATGCCAAAGTCTTTGGAATAGCCACTCTGCCATGAATGGTCATAGCATGCAGCTCCTTGAATAGTTTTGTGGGATAAAGGGTTCTGGAGATGGGTGTTCATCTCAGAGGTTATCTGCGGCAATGTAGTCTTCGGTTTCGGGTGACTATCCTCTTCAACATTCGTCCATTTTTTAGCTTTGCAAAGGACACCTTTCTCAGATTTGTGTAGACTGTCGTAAAACTTGATCTTGTGGGTCGTTGAAACACCCACAAAGTTGGCTGTTCTCGACACCGACGCTCCAGGGAGCCGAGCTTCACTGATCATTCCTCTTCGCACCTCGGGTAAGTTGGACATCATGGTCGGGCAAGTTGGAGTATCAGTCTCTTCAAGATATTTAAATTGGCGGTACTTAAGAGATGATTTTCCCGAATATAGTTAATTATTTATATCACCGTTTGCATTTTATTCTGAAGATTGGGATTCAGACTGCAGAATAACACATTTTGATGAATAATACAGTGACAGGATATAATATTTTCATTGCATTTTGTATCACTGTTGAGTCGCTATTTTCTGAAAATACACAATTTCGTCACGGTCCGTACAAAACTTGCCTGCGGTCCGCCATTTGGTGACCACTGTATTAGACGATTGAAGTAAACCACTTTTCGAATGGTTGTTACTATTATTTTGTCCTATAACTGCATATATATATATATATATATATATATATATATATATATTTTAATTGTAATTTTAATAATAGTGTTTTTTTCTTAATATTTGTTCACAATCCCCTAAACATATTTTCCCGAGAGAGATTAGGTTACATGCCGTCAGTATGTAAACAAAGTCTTTTGATAGTCTTAAGTACAAAGTAAAAAAATGGGGTGATATTTATCTGAGCTTTGTTGGATAATGTAAAGTTCTTAAACTAATTATAATCCTATTTTACTGCATTTTTTTCATGGTGCTTTTTAATATCACATTTCGTTTCACTTAGAATTAAACTTGTTCTTTAAAATAAGTACTAAATTTATATAAAAAAACTTAACTAAGTGCTAACAAACTTCAAGAAGATAATATTTACTCAAATTAAATATTTATCATTCCTAATTAGTTTTAGAGCGTTATCTAACATATGAACGATAATTGATAAATTTTTATTTCGTTAATTTAATATCTATTACAAAATTTTTGCTTACTTAATAGTTTTAAAAATTTACTTCTATGAATTACTACTATGTTATTTTGTGTCTGAAAAAGTGAATCATATTCTTTAGGTAACGTCCCCTAAAAGAAAATTTTGGAAGAAACTATTTTATTATGGAATAGCTGAAACTGTCAAGAGTTCTCATAATTTAAAAATTAATTACTAATGGTTTATAATCTTTTGAATTGTAAAACGACATTGAAATTATTTTAATTCAACACTTGAAATTATAAAGTAATACATTTTTAGGAACATTTTGTCATCCAACAAAGATCAGAACAAAGAAAGAAATATTTAGAATAGCATGTTATAATAAATTTTTTAATAATTAACAAATTATAAATAATGATGTCATGCAATTATCTTTATTGAGGTAAATTTGATGAAGTCGCTGAGGAGTTGGTTAAGAACAGTAGATATTATGCTTAAGAGTGAAAGTTATCCATAATGTTTAAAATTTGTTAAATACCCAACATATTACAATGAGTACTTTACTGTCTTTTTATTTCATAATTCTTTTAAAAATTCCATTTCATTCCACTTGAATTTGACTTGTTACAAAGATAAGTGTCAAATCTAATTACTATATATATATATATATATATATATATATACAAGGTGCGCCCATAAAGTAACCGGACAATATTTTATAAACAAGAAAAATATTACTCACCTTCAAATAAATTTATCTCCTTCAAAACAATCGACAAAGGAGTCTATACAATTTTTCGACGTTTCTTCAAGTCATCGAAACACTGTTTATAGGCGTTGGAACTAACCGTTCACAAAATACGCGTAACATTTTATTTAATATCCGAGACGTTTTCCAATCTCTGTCCTTTCATGAATTTTGTATTTCTTGATTACAAAGGACATATTAACCACGAATTTGTTCCTGAAAATCCAACAATTAATCATTATTTTTACAAGGAGGTGCTTTTTCGATTAAGAAACAGGATAAGGCGAGTTAGGAAGGAACTGTTTGATTCTGGGCAATGGTTTATTTTACACGATAATGTTAGGTCCCATACAGCAATTTCTGTACAACAATATCTTGCTAAACATTCAATAACAGTGATAAATCACCCACCATATTCTCCCGACTTATCGCTAGCTGATTTTTTCCGTTTTCCGAAGCTTAAGATGGCTATGAAAGGATAGAGATTTGAAAACGTCTCGGATATTAAATCAAATGTTACGCGTATTTTGCGAACGGTTAGTTCCAACGCCTATAAACAGTGTTTCGATGACTTGAGGAAACGTTGGGAAAACTGTATAGACTCCTTTGGATATTATTTTGAAGGAGATAAATTTATTTGAAGGTGAGTAATATTTTTTTTTATTTAGAAAAAAATGTCCGGTTACTTTATAGGCGCACCTTGTATATATATATATATATATATATATATATATATATATATATATATATATATACTCTGTCTGAAAAAAAATATATGCACCCAGAAGAAATCCAGCTACTATCATGAAACTTGGCAGGAATATAGTCTGGTAACAGATATGCAAATGATTAAAATTTCGACGCCAATTAGACCAGGATAAGCGTTCTATGCGCATATGAGATGCGCAACTCGGAGAGTTTAAAAGCATGATTGCTCGTGCGATATGGTTATTCAAACAAATTTTTCGACTTTGATGAACGGTAATTGTGACTATAAATGCCTCTGAGACGTAACCCGCGACAGTATGAACAATTATCGGACTTTGAGAGGGGGCGTATAGTAAGCCTCAGAGAAGCAGGTTGGTCGAACAGGCGTATCGGATGCCACCTAGGTCGGAGCGATTTCGTAGTTGCTTGGAGTTGGCAACAATGGATGACGGAAGGGATAGTCTAATGTCGCGCAGGGTCAGGGCGTTCCAGGAACAAAAATGCGCGCGAGGATAGTGCAATCATAAGAGCAGCCACGTCCGCACCAACAACGTCACTAGAATCGGTTCGACGCCATTTACCACCTTCCAGACATCCGGTGGTATCAAGGGAAACCATTCGGAGACGACTGGCCCACGCAGGTATAAGGAGCTGACGTCCATTAAGACGCCTACCACTGACCCCACATGATAGGCAGAGTCGATTGGATTTTTGCTTATCTCGGGCAAGCTGTAGTGTGACCGACTGGAGGCGTGTGATCTTCAGCGATGAATCCCGATACAGTCTCAATGCTGATGACCAGAGCATACTCCTGCGGTGGCGGCCAGGCCACCGGTCTGATCCGGCATTTGTTGTCGAGAGGCATACGGCGATTACACAAGATGTGAGAGTTGGGGAGCGATTTGGTGAGACACACAATCACCTCTAGTCATCCTTCAACGCACTTTGACGGAACGCGGTTACATGGACGAGATTTTAACGCCAGTCGTACTGCCTTTGCTATCAAGTCGCCCAGGTGCCCTTTATCAGCAAGACAACGCTCGTCCACATACTGCGCGACTCTGCGAATAATGTCTTCAAGGTTATGACGTACTCCTATGGCCTGGCAGGTCATCAGACCTCTCGCCAATAGAGCACGTCTGGGACGTGCTTGGAAGGCAACTGCAGCTGTCCCGGAATACTGATGAATTAACTGCCCAGTTGTAAAGATTATGTCATGATCTTCCGCAGGAGGTCTATCACCGTGATTTTAAAGTGGTTAGTACTTGGAATAATTATAAGTGATTATGAGTGATTATGAGTGATTACTCAAATGTATATATATATATGAATCAATTTATTAAACAAACATATTAACATATACATATATCGATTACACTTTGATTTCTCCAATGCACTCTCCTACACTAATCTATACTCATATTTCTCGTGTGCAAATTGCTACCAGCATTGCTAATTCACTTCTTAAACACATACGTTATTACATTATCTCACAATTGCAATCCGCTACCAATTATGAATTCACTTCTTAAACATATACCTTAATACACTAATTCTCTGGTGCTATTTACTTTCAATTATTAATTCATTTGTTAAACACATACGTTAATACATTATATCACAATTGTAATCCGCTACCAATTATTAATTCACTTGTTAAACATATACATTAATACACACTTTTTTTAAACACACCAGTGATATATATCTATGGCAACATATATAACATCAATTATAATTGCTCCCGTCATTAACCTACGCAATCCTCTTATTTAACCTAACCCAGTAATCCTTTTAAATTATGAGCATTGATAAAGAATAAATTCGTTAAATTTCTCCCTACCTTGGGCGGCCTGCACAATACGGGTCTTCTCCTTGGACAATAGGGGCCGGAGAAATGCGCCTCATTCCTATTGGATAATCGCGCCACGGTCAGGTCTTGCTTGGGCTCCGGGACCTTCGACGGGGGATGGTGGCCAGAGGCAGGTTCAACTCCTCGGTGATCTTTGAAGAGGGCCTTCGCTGTTTAGGGCAAGGATCATCGGGGTGATGCTCTATCTGGTGGCGGTGAGCTTGCGTCGGGTTCGGTGGCACGCTTGCTTCTGGTTCAGCTCGGTGCGGGAGCTCATCAATCTACTAGTCACTTCTCATGCAGGGCATCAATAATTTGTACATCTCGCCTATGTATCAGGGGCTGGCGTCTGCAGATTTTTGGGGTGTTGAGTACTTCGACGTCCTGACATTAATTGCTGCATGTTTCTCGCCTTTAGAATTGGCGGCCTGCATCTATTTCTTCCGTCGTCATTCCATCTATTCCTTCCTCCAGACGACTATTAAAATGAGCTTATCAATAGGTCATGCTCAATCGGTTGCGGCCTTTCCTTCTATTTATCAGCTCTCCTCGCAATCAGTTCTCCGCTACTCAGCTCCTAACTGCTATGCTTGTCGGCTCTCTCGATTCTGTTGCTTTTTTTAGATCTCTCTGGCATCATTCTCTTTTCTCTTAATTTCACTTAGGCTTCTTCTCCCTGTGTCATCATTGGTGACACCCAATAACCAATGAGTCCCTCTTCATTCTATCCTTGGACGTCATATCTTTTACCCCTTTCCTTTTGCTCCAAACTACATCACGGAGGGCAGCGGCTGTTTATCGATACTCTCCCATCTGGGGTCCTCATCACACCCCCATATTCTTACGCTATCCTTTCGACCGCCTGGCGCAACAAACTGCACTAACAAAGTCAACTTCATACATTCTTATCTTCCCTTTCCATCTCCTAACTTAGGATATCTACATCTCCAATTTTCGACTTCTCAGCTCATTATAACCAGCTGGGCCCCTTTTACTGTCAATATTCTCTTCCCTATGACATTAACTTATCCATCTTAACCCAAACCGTTCGTTAAACGCAGCTGCGTCTTGACTCGTTGCCTGTTCTCCAAACTCCTTTAATCGTTTTTCACTTTTAATCACGTCGTTTTCTGCATGTGGTACCTGGCCCCTCTCTTTTCTACGAACAATGTCATTTTTCACTGCGACAAGGTCATAGGTGATCTCCTTGATTCGATGCCACGCCGTGTTTCGGCTTGTATAGCTGTCAGAGGTGGATTTACTACTTACTGATTTGTAACCTTTTTCCTGTCATATCTTCTTAATAAAACGGTCTGTTCTTCTGAATTTGTAATCATTTGCTTAACTCCTCATGCACTACATACATGTTAAGTTTCGTGATAGTAGCTCGTTTCCTTCTGGGTGCATATATTTTTTTGTGACAGAGTGTGTATATACTATATATATATATATATATATATATATATATATATATATATATATATATATATATATATATATATATATATATGTATGTATGTATGTATATATATATATATATATATATACATATATATATATATATATATATGTGTGTGTGTGTGTGTATTTTTTCTTTTCTTTTCTTTTTTTTTCTAGGGAAAACCCAGCAATTCAGTGGTTAACTGAAGGCAAGTGTGCTACGTTTGGATGAGAGGATACACATTTTCTGCCTGGCAGTTAAACTTTGACCAACTTCCACGACACCTATCAGGATATATATATATATATATATCTATGGTATAATGTATAAAGTAGATTTTTGCCTAAGTATCCCTTTAATAGAAGGTCTGAAACCTCCTATGAAATGGATAAATTTTTCTCCGTTCATTAATTGTTCTTAATTACATCTTTAATCATATTGAATAAAGTACTAACCTTTCTGTCGAAGATATCTTCAGAGTTTTAAGTAAACACAGTTATAAAAAATTGCAAATATCTTCTATCTTTTTTTGTAATTGAATTTTAAAAAAAACGAAAGAAATATTTACATTTAATTTTCTTTGGTTTAAACTAATTATATTCAGAATTAATTATGGATTTTACTCTTAGAACAATATAATGCCGAGACTTCGATATTTTTTTTCTCATTTCAAATGTTATTTTCAGTATATCTTCAAAGTCTTCACTGGAAAAGATATAATTTGGAATAATATTTTTTGAAATATTTCATTTCGGATAAAATAGCAAAATTTAATTTAGAAGCGCATTTTGCTTTTGTGGCATGCAATGAATTTCAGACTGCATTTTTTAAAGGATAAGATACTTAGATGAAAATTTGAATCTCTGATACAATTAAGTTTTTAAAATTAAACTTTTTTCTTTACTTATTTATAACGAAAGAACATTATTTCAGGAATTTCCCTAAAAAATTAGAAATGCTGAAAAATTTTCATTATGTAAAGTATTTAAATTCTTACACACTTGAAGTTTTCTCGGTAAAAGCCAAGCTTTTATCTTTTCTTATTTTTTCCTTTTTTTTCCTTTCCAGAAAATCTCTTTAACTTTTTTCTGTTACGGAAAGCAGATTTATGTATTCGTACAACTCCAGTTGACATTCTTCTAACGCTTTTTATTAAAAACTTGTTTCAGAGTTAGTTACAAAGACTGTATAAATATATATATATATATATATATTATATTATATTATATTATATTACACACACACACATATATATATATATATATCTATATATATATATATAAAGCATATATATATATATATATATATATATATATATATATATATATATATATATATAAAGCAAGTGTCTCGTACATATGATATTTTCAAAACCGATAAAATGTTACTGTCTATAAATATATTTTCAAGTCTTTTCTCTGAATAATTTTGTTAATTTTTTTTTGGCACGACTGTACATTTTTAGAAACTAAATGGAAGGCAAGAGTTTTCAATTTTTATATCCTGTTATCTGGAAAGAAAAAAGACTTGTTTGTTTGACTAACATGTTATTCAAACAATCATGTGACATAGAAAGCCTAAGAAAAATAACAGACATTTTGACCATAATTATCGCGAGAAAAAGTGAAAAAAAATATGATAAAATTAAAACTTTTCTTCTGTTTTCCTTTTAAACTTATGTGTGCAAGTACACACCTATCTAAATAAAGGGTATCTATATTCTCTAATTTATACAGTTTCGCTTAAATGTATTGAAAATGGTAAAGGCCAGTAATGTTGCCTAAAAATGTTATCTTTTTGAGGAATGACCGTCAAAAAGACATAACATAGGTTCTGTGGAATCCGTGACACTGATTCCTCAATGAAACATATTGATTCCATAACATTGTCTCTATGGATTTTTGAATTAATTCCGATGAAAATATGGCCGTTTTGAGGTTTGGCAATAGAAATAGGAGTTTTCGGCAAGAGAAGTTTCTCTTTATACAGAAAGAGGCAAAGGGAGAGAAAGAGACGAAATACCATGTTTGCCAAAACAAAATTTTAAAGAAGGAAAATTTGATTTGTTCAAATTCCCTTTGGTTTTCAGCTGAAAAATATCTGTGTCGAATTTTTTTGTTCGCTTAAGTTTAATAGTCCCTCATAGGAATTTCAAATGTCTTAAAAATTCCAATTAAATAAGTTCAAAAATATGTAAGTATTATTGAATCGTTAGAACTAAATAATTTGCGAATGAAGAATATTTTAATTGCTTATTATTATAATTTCTTTAAATGTCGAATTATCTTTAATTATCGGACAGGCTCAACTTTTTGCATTCCCCCATAAAACGGGTAGACCAAATGTTTCGTATTGACAAACAGTTTATCGTCTGGTAGAGGAGCATTTCTTTGAATATTCGCTATGAACGACTCACAGGTACAGGAATCACTGAATCTTTTGGATATAAATAGGGGCGGCAGCTGAAAATTCTAGAAAAAACGTCGTGGGCGGGGCCAGGACGCTCGAAAGCGAAAGGAATATGTAGGGGTGAAAGTGTTACTAACCAAGGAGAAAGTGTTGCCAGCATTACTGCGCTTAAAGCCTTGTATTTCTGAGTCATGAACTATGACTTTTATTAGAAAAAGTTACAGGAGTGAACTTTTAATTCTAATTTTTAATATTATATATATATATATATATATATATATATATAGTAACTGTGATATTCAATCGCAGAATATGAGAGTTATTCAGTCACATGATATGAGTTCTGAATACGAATGGCTTTGTTTCCATGTAAACTCACTAGGTGGCAGGGATGAGCTTAACAACCCACTGTTCGGCTTGTTGCCGCATTTAGTTAGAAGTGACACGAGTGTCGTGGTGCACGCGGTTTCCCAGCTGAGGATTAACATTAAGTTCTGCCTTAAGCTAGATAAAACCCCCAAATTATCCCTGCTCTACCACAACCCCATATTCACCCGACCTGTCGCCTTGCGAAAGGAAAGCGTCATGAAGATATTGCAGCAATCCAAATGCCTGTGAAATATGTGCTTAAAAGCATCCAGGATGAAGCCTTCTCCGCTTGTTCCATGCCCTCCAAACACGGCGGTTGCTCTGTATAGATAGCACATGGGGACTATTTTGACAGCACCTAAACCAATAGTTGCTCAGTTGAATAAGTTATTTTTTTACGAATTTAATCGTAGAACTTTTCTGGCAAAAGTTATATATTTTTTGGAACCTGCCTAACACCACTAGGAAACGAGCTGGTTAGTAAAAGAGACAGGAGAGGGATATGATTAATCTTTGAATTTTTGTGACCAGGGGTTGTTACGGAAAATTTTAAAAGCTTTTAAAGTTAGTAAGATACAGATTGGTTTTCTTACTATAACTGTCAGCTTCGTTAATGGGTGTGTTTTTGAGTGGGGTGTTGGTTATAGAACTCTTTATCTTCCTTTCACCCTTACATATTCACTTCGCTTTCGAGCATCCCTCCACCTCCCACTCTGCCTCACCTAAAAATTTAGTTGTCGCCCCTATTAATATCAAAGAGCTTCGGTGATCGCGCATTTGGGAATTATTGTGCATGGTGAGAATTTCCCCTAATGCTCCTAGGTCTGATGATGAACTTATTAAATAGTTCGAAATATGTACCTACTTTTACTACATTGTAGAATATAAGAAGTTGTGTTTTCCATGAATTTTCAGTAAGTCACCTCTTCATTTATGTTCTAAAGGATTAGACCGTTAATTGTTCCCTTAATTTTTTTAGTGGAAACGAATATGAATCTTAAAAATTGTATTGATCTATGCAGTTATTTTTTTTTTGTTTTTGTTTCAGAATTTAGAGCAAGTAAAAATACAGGCATAGAATAATGTTAAAGGTATTTTTTATATTATAATCTGATGTTTTAAGGCAATATCTTCTTTATTGGAGAAATGCTGCATTAAAAAAATATTCACCTAGTATAGAATTAACCTTTTTCTTATAGCATGTATCCCAAGAATACGGGCCCCAGAATGAATAGCGTTCCATTAATGGAACCGCAGTCATGTTGGAGTTATTTATATGCTATTCTTGAAGATCGCCAATGTGCTTTGATTTGTCACTTCCATTCTGCCTCGTAAGGATTTATTCTATCACTTAGTACACACAATTAGTCATTCCTGCCAATATGCCGAGTTCCGAGATGTGCTGAAACAGTCGTCTGAATTTTCGAGCAAGTTTTTGAAGTACCATCCCAGGACAGGTAAATGTAATTTTCGTACCTTAAGCCTTATGCATGTGATTTTTCCCCTGCTAATTACGATATTATGTTATGCTGTAACAAGGAAATTCAGATGCTATTTTTCTTATGTTAGTTATAGACTTGAAATTCTTCGTGTTTTATTTTTGGAACACCCTAGGCAAAACCATTACCATTAGGACTAATATTTTCCCTTTCTCTTTTTTTTAGATGAAAGCATTTTAGAAGCCTCAAGATGCCTAAAAATCTAAATTTATATGAAATAAGTGACCTGTCACAAACAAATGACAACATTGAGGCAAGGGCCATAATTATACAACGACCTGAAAAAGCTACATTACCCATTTCTGATGATGACTCCGGAGATGAAGAAGGGGGAACAATAAATAATCTGCCAGGTTCTTTGCTGCGTGTACCTGCTTATATTATTCAAGATGGTTCTGAAGGTGATTATAATCCATATGATCCCTTATTCATACCTGAAGATGATTCTCCTGAGGATGAAATTTCATCCACATTTACTGCAGAGCAACCACCTCCATCAAAGAGGAAAAATCTCAAAGATGCGTAAATGGTAAAAAGCTGATCTAAACACACAGCCCGGAGTGGGAAGTCTTGCACAAGTAACAAATTATTTCTTCACATTAGTGAAAACTCCTACAGAGATTCTTGACCTGTTTCTTGATGACGATCAGGATAAAAACCTGAACACAAAATATGACGCCTACGGTCTTGGTGCATCAATTGTCCTTCAACTTAGTGAGGGACTTGCAGAAGAACACCCTGGACAATTACATTTTGCATTTGATAGATTTTTCACCAGTATTTCACTGCTCTACAAGCCCAGTTCAATGGATCATCAGGCAACGGGTACAGTTTAAAAGGATCGTATTGACATATCTCCACTGGAATCAGATGGTGTTTTAAAAAGTAAGAAAGGGGCACATTTGATTATCTAACTGCTGGCAAAGGCAATATTATTTGCATATGGAATGAGACCAGTGTTATGACAGTTGCATCATCTGGAGCTGGTGCCAATCCTGTGTGCCTTGTCAATCGTTATTCTCAGTAACAGAAAAATAAGATCTAAATCCAGCAGCCAAACCTGATCAAAGTGTATAATTACTTAATGGGAGATGTGGACAGAGCTGATAAAACCTTGATAAGTACCGTGCATCAATCCCTGGCAAGCAGTGGTATTCAAGCCCCCTTTTGTTCTGTTTTGAACTGGTCTTACGAAATGTTTGGCAACTGCATAAAGCATATGAGATGTCATCGATGGATTTTTTATAGTTTCGTTGACGAGTGGCATACCATTTTCTGGAGACTCATGGCCATTCTGCGAAATCAGGACGAAAAGGAAGACCTGCAAAACGCAACATTGAT
The DNA here is from genome assembly GCA_907164885.2 of Dolomedes plantarius. NCBI lineage: Eukaryota > Metazoa > Arthropoda > Arachnida > Araneae > Dolomedidae > Dolomedes > Dolomedes plantarius. The sequence continues at coordinate 64,726,586 of OU015497.1, forward strand.
TCACGTTATGATGGAACGAATCATTGGATAGTAAAACAGTGAAAACAAACACGCTGTGCCCAATATCATAAGAACACATTTCGGTGTGAAAAATGTGATGTTGCTTTATATGTGAAGTGTCCAGTTGAATATCACACTGAATAGCGTGATATTATGTGAGTTTATATATGAAGTTCAAATATGGGAAGTGTTCAGTCATTACATCCACTTTCTAGGATAAACAAAAGAGTATTATCCATTATGTACAATACAGCAATGTATTTGCCTACCGTTCTTTTTTTGGAACGCCACATAAATATAAATCCGGTTGTGAAATTATTTTTTGGTCTTGTTTCTTATATTTTTCTTTTTAGCATATATTAATTTCCTGTATGCTTTCCAAAATTTTAACCTCCGGCATAAGTGTGTTCATAAAAATATTTACTTTAACAGTGTACATATGTACTTTGAAATTTTTTTTGGTATGTTTCTGTACATCCTGAATAATTTTTACCTTCTTTAAAGAACTACAACGGAGCGAAAGTAAATTTTTAAAAAAATTGTTAAATAAGGAATTTAGTATTTTTACCTGAAGCCAAAGCTTGGCTGTTTTTGGAAATGAGTGTTTTTTATAAAACACTTTAATAAGGACATATATTTGGCAATTATGTAACGTAATATAGAAATATATTTATACTAGTATACGAATATCTCAGTTACAGATAAATTACCAAATTCTTAAAATGTTTCAGGGGAAAATAATTCTGACTAACTGAAATTTTCTTATATTGATTTCATCTTATATTCCATCAATAATTCACTCGCTGGTAAAAGACAAATGTAATTTTCCAACACCCTTAATCTTTTTTATAAAGGAAAAGACTGCACCTGATTAAATGCATCAAGTACCCCTCGGATAGAATCATGGTGCATTAGAACCTTATGTATTTTATATACTTCTCTGGTGACGTCTCAAATCCTGGTTAGAGATGACAGGTAAGTATGCCTTTCAAGCAGGTAATACTGACACTTTGTCACTAAAATCTTGTTTTTCAGACTTAGACGCATGCTGTCATGAGACGTTATATTTTACAGTTGTCAAATTTGTTTTGTAATGCATTTTATATTAATCTGTACAGTCCCGATATATTTTGAAAGCCCTTATATGCACTTTTCTGTGTTAAGAATTTTCTAGATATTTTGTGTTTGCATAAAAGAAATATCTGTTTGAAGACCAGAATTTTAAATACATAGTATTCATTAAATATTTTTTATAATATTTTAAAAATATTCCAATGAAATTAGAATAAGAAATTTTTTTAAAAAGTTTTAAAGGGTAAAACAATCTCGCAAATTACTTTGAAATCTCAAAATAGCAGTTATAAATGTTATCATTTTAAGTCTTTAATTAACAAAATTCAAAGTGAAATTTAGGTGTATTAAAAAACGTATGACTTGTCTAATAGCTTATAAGGTAAATAGCTTATAAGTATAAGGTTTAATAGTGTACGTTGTCCATTATTAAGAATTTGTATTAACCTTATCCTTACGAGGTGGGATAGCATGTATTCCAAGAATACGGGCCAAAGAATGAATATATATATATATATATGTATATATATATATATATATATATACATACATTAACATATATATAAATAAATATATATATAACCCCCTTAATGGCCGTTCTTACTAAGGGGGTTTGAAATTTCCCGTTCTAAAGAGGAAATCGGAAAAAAATGGGCTCCGTTAGCTAAAGGTTAAATGAAAAAAAAAAGAAAATAAAGAATTATTATACATTACATTGGAAATACACATTACATTGAAACGGCTAGGTAGTTTTAGATTGACGTACATATATAGATTATTTATCTACCTTTGCTTTTCCTTTAAATTGAACTTATCTCTGAATTCCTATGTCAGGAGCTTCATGAGTTCCAGAGATTACAGACTAATCTTACTGTTAAAATTATATTTAAGCTCTCTCCAATAGGAAATTACTAGGATGATATTGATTAAATACATTACATTATAAATTATGGAAATGAGGAAGTGAATAGTAAATGTGAAGATTAAAGTTTACTTTTAATCGGATTGATTGGAATCGACGCATATAAACTATTACTGAAACTAAAAGTCTTTATGAACTAGAAATCGCTTATGTTTACTTTGCTTTAAAAGGGAAACAACGGACCTAACAGTGTCAACATCATAATAAACTCGTAGACGGAAGTGCTTAAGTAATAAAACTGAATGCATGAATACGGCTGTGAATAGTTTAAATTTATAGTTTCTAGAACTAATTAATGCTAAATTGGCTATGTACCTCAATTGCATGAAATAAAATTTTAAAGAAAACTTGAAAAAGCTAATTCTATTTTCTTTTATACACCCACGCACAGAAATTAAAAATTCTGTGGTTTTTTATGATCTGTGGAATTCCAAAAAAATAACTCAGGGATGGTTTGGCAAATAGAAATACTGCAAATATGCGGAATCTGTTAGGCTGATTGAATTTAATTTAATCAAGGCATTTATCCTGAAAAATGAAGGACCTGTTTTTATCAAGAATTAATAGACAGAAGTTCTAATCAATTATGTTTTTGTAGTTAATAGTGCCTCCATTCCAGATTTTCCAAGGAAGGATTTGGTAGCAATGATCAGGTATTTAACCGACTGTGACTGCTTAACAAGTTATTTGAGCCAATTGAAAATTCTACAGAATACTTTTTTTTGTGCATATTTTGTAATAAACCACAAGATTCGAGGTGTGATTGGAAAGTTTTAAGACTGGTATCGCCACTGCTTAATACGAGAAGATAGGCTTTCCTGCGCATGTGCAAATGAAAGCCTGCTTTATTTTTGAAATGTTCTGAAACATCACCACTGAATGTTTTTCCAGTAGAGAGTACCAGTCTGGTAAGTGAAGACGTATTTCCGCTTCTCGGCGGATTCACAGATTTAGAAAATGGAGAAAAAAGGGAACAAAGAGTTAGTGTAAAATTTTGTTTTAAAACCTGGAAATCAGCTTCGGAGACTTCTTGAAAACAACATTCGGGAATCAATGTCTGAGCCATCAAATGTTTTATCTTGTTCGATAGATTTAAAAACAGCCGAGAATCAGTAGATGATGATCCTAGGTCTAACAGACCTTCAACTTCAATAACTAAGGAAAAAATCGCGGTAATTCAAGATTTAGTTCTCTCTGCCCGTCGACTTACAATTAGGAAAATGGCGGATGAACTGAATTTAAAGCTTTACGCGGTTTAGTCAATTTTAAATGGAGATTTGAACATGCGTCCAGTGTCCTCGAAATTGATTCCGAAATTTTTGTCAGGCGAGTAGAAAGACATCGAAGTCAACTGTCCCAAGAAGTGTTTACTCCGGCCGAAAATGACCCAGATTTGTTAAACAAAGTTATTACAGTCGACGAAACATGGGGTTATAGGTATGAACCAGAAACAAAGGTACAATCATCGCAGTGGAAGAGTCCAGATTCACCGCGACAGAAAAAAGTGCGTCAAAGTCTGTCGAAAGTAAAGATAATGTTTTTGATTTCTTTTCGATTCAACGGGTATTGTACACCGTGAGTATGCTCCTATGGGGCAAACAGTCAATCGGGAATACTATAAAAGTGTCCTCCAGCGTTTGCATGAAAATGTGCGGAACAAAAGGCTTGCACTCTGGCGAGACAATAATTGGATTTTCCACTTCTATAACGCACAGGCTCTCAGTAAGCTCTCCATCAGAGGAATTTTCGGAAAAACTCCCAAGTTCTTTTGCTTCCGCAACCCCCCCCCCACCCATTTTCTAAAGATCTATCCCCTGCCGACTTCTAAGAGTTCCCAAATTGAAAGTTTCGCTGAAAGGGAGGTGATTTGACTCAATTGAAGACATACAGGCAAATCCGGAAACGGTTCTTAACACCTTTAAGAAAGAAAACTTCCAGGAATGCTTCCAGAAGTGGAAACACCGTTGGAGTCGGTGTGTTCAATCAGAAGGGGACTACTTTGAAGGAGATTCAACGCAATACTCGATATGTACTGCCATTTTGAAATTACAAGCCCAGTCTTAAAACTTTCCAATTTTACCTCGTAGAGATATTTCCCACCTTCAGACCTGTGAGGTACTGTCGGTTTGTAACCGATATTGAGAGACAAAAGCGTTGAGAAATTAATACTTCTAGTTTTTTTTTTCTGTTTTATATTTATGTTGTTGTTATTAGTATATTGCTTGGAAATAAAGAAAGTGATTTTCAAGTATAAGAATATAAGATTTTACTGGAAAGGAAATTAATCACTCTCCAATTTGTAAATTTGAAAACTATATGATTAGCTTTAAAAATTGAAAATAAAACAAATGCATAAAAAATTTACTTACATGCCATTTTTCAGTAACATCACACACACATTTAATTATTTTCCACACTATACCAAAATTAATAGCCATTTGTGCATTGCATGTTTGAAAGTGAATTTTATTTTTAAATCTACATAGAAGCAAATTAAATGTTTCAGGTTCTCTTAAAATAACTGCTTAAATTAACAGTTAAATTTTTCACAATTTGTCGTATACGTAAACATTTATTCGTATAAAGGAAAAAAAAATATGTTAATAAAGCCCCAAAACGATAGAAAAACTAGTATATGCCAGAAATTATGTATTTGACGATAATATTCGCATGAATTTTATACTTATTTGTGTTATCCAAAATAACGTTATTAGATTATTGCGCAAGGAAGTGTAAACAGCAGATATTAAACCCAGATTAACAGAATAAATATGTATTACGTTTGCTTTAATATCTCAAGAGAATGAATTTTCTGTACTCTGATATAAAATGTAAGTTTTATGGAGGAATTATACAGTTTTCTAAATAAGAAAATTCTTTGTGCACATATTCTATCCAATGTCTCTTAATCAGATTCAGAGCATAAAAATAGTAAAATATATGAAACCGAATAATACATAAATTTTATTTACTAGCAAAGTGTCGCTTATAACTTAGCGAGAAAGCAAGTTTATGATACTCCTAGGATTTAGCTGTGCAGTGACAGCATAAGAAAACACACTGAATTTTCACAAACAAAGCCAACATTTTGAGTATTGATGCGTGGATGAAATATTATGTATTTTGTGTTTAGTTTGAGAGTAAGTAATGGTTCCTATAAAGATATAAAAAAATGTTATTTTAATAAGTGTTTTCTCCTCGTGTCAGATACGCGTATAATCATTTGATTTTGAAACATTTTTTTTTTCTGTTTTTTATCTATTTAATTATTTGGCATGTATATTTATTGTTTCACCAAAGTTGGACTATGATTAGCGGTTGAAAGGATAAATGTTGTTAGTAAACATTTATGACAAAATTAGTATTTTCATAGCAATATAAAGGTCATAAATCTCTAATTTCTAAAAGTGATTTAATCTCTTATACATTTCTTCTACAGAGATAATTCAAGTGTCTGCTTTTTATAAAGAAGAAGTGAAAATTTTGAATGCATACTATAGTAAAAATTTTGTGCTTAATGGTGACTGCAAACTTTTAAAATAATATTGTTTCAATGAGTGTTTTCTTCATGTGACAGACAGATAAGCTTATATTCATATTAATGCGAGACATTATTTTCTGTTTTTTCTCTAATTCAATTATTTGGAATATTAAATTATTGTTTCACAAAATTTGGACCATACATTTAGTGACACAAATAAATAAATAAATAAATAAATAAATATATAAATAAATAAATAAATATATATATATATATATATATATATATATATATATGTGTGTGTGTGTGTGTGTGTGTGTGTGTGTGTGTGTGCTTGTTTATTAGACATTCATAACAAAATTAGTCTTTCTATAACAAAATGATTGTCATAAAAATTTTATTTTTTACAAATGATATAATCTCATATTCGTTTCTTATTCAGAGATATTTTGAGTGTCTGCTGTTTATAAAGGGGCACTGAAGATTCAGAACGCATAATATATATTTTGCAAGAATATATATTTTGCAATAATATATATTTTGCAAGTATTATATATTTTGCAAGAAACTTCATAATGTTTCCTACCGTACATAATGGTTCCTACAGCATCAGTTATACTACACAAAACTATGTGAATTAAAGTTTAAATATCCCCTTAAAGTAGATAAATGCCTTGAAAAGAGCACATATGTTGATTGTTTGTGCTTCATTAAAGTGTATATTTATTATAGAAATTAACCGTAAATAAAATAAACCATAAGTGTTATATCAATGTATAAAAATTGGAATTAAAAGGAATATGCTGTGCTACCTCACTAACTTCTTGAACAAGTGCTGTGAATACACTTGGGTAAGTAATTCACTGTTGGTCTAAGGTTATATTTTTACGGGCATTTCCCAGGGCTTCATACTCAGTCCTTCACTTTTTACCATTTTTTTTAATGACTCGATTTCTTGTTTGTTTGTTTGTGTGTGTGTGTGTGCGTGTGTGTGTGTGTGTTTGTTTGTCCAGTACAAATCTAGCAATCGATTTTTAAATAACTTTCCGACTAGCTAGACATTTGAAACTTTTAGAATAGCTCAGAACACGATTACAATGCATTATTTTAATACTTTTAGACATCTTTAAGCAGGATTGAATTCATTTTCAGTCAATTTTGTTTTGTAGAATGGTGCAGCCATCTATCGACCGGGACGGGAACGAAAATTTAAACGCAAGTTAACTTCAAATTCTCGAGCTAAACGATTGATTATGCATTTTATACCTCTTTATTACGCATTTGATCATTTCCTTTCAAGTTGATGGGATAATTCATCCAAAATTTTTTTAAGTATTTAATTATACATAGAATTGTCAAATTTATATGATTCAAGAGAAAATTTAAAAACATGGTATATAAAAATATCTTTTTATCTTGTAATTATTTATATTGCGCTTCCGGGGCACCAGTGAGCAAGGCGTTTTATCGTGCAACAACACGGGCCATAAAAACATAAAAATAAGAAGACAGCAGCAGTAAATCTGAGGTCAAACATTAAGAAGCAGGTGCATGTTGCTTGAGAAGTAATTCAGACACGAATAGGCTTCAGAATTAATTAGTACACACAGATATTTTTCAGAGACCGCCAATGCGATGAAAATAAGCCGTGAACGAACCTATGGACAATATGGCTCGTCCCTCATCCCAATAAAGTTGTGGGGCGAGCGAATGAGAAGCCAAGAAGGCAACAACCAATGGTAAAACAAGAAAAGAAATAAATATACGAGTATGAAGTCCTTTACAAGAAGCCTCCCTACTAAAAAAAGAAATAAACTAAGTTGCTACAGGGCTGACGAGAATCCTTGTAACTACGCAAAAATTGAACGCCCAGCGAAGGTTCGCAAATCAAGACGAAGTTCAACTGTATGACAAAAAATGGAAACGATTGAGTGAGACTATTGCTGCCTGGTCATTACCTGAACGAGCGTGTACATACCCTCCTAGCTACTAAACGATGAAAGAATCTACGGAGATTGGAGTTTATTGATCAGAGCTTAACGGAACGAAAATTACTACGAGGTGCCGAGGTGAACGCGCCTATGACCGACGACCGCTGCTGACTGACCCACGGAGCAACCTAAGAGAACCATCGCAACCCTTTGTACGAGATCAACCCTGAGTTGTCATCAAGCCATGAACTTTTAGTGCCAATATAGAACTCTTTTGACGAACTTAGTGCACAGGGACTATCAGATATTACACGAACTTTGTGACCACCAGTGTGAAACAAGATTAAGCGACAGTCTCGGTAGCCCATGGATGAGCTTTTATGTTAACTATATCTATTTCACATCCCTAGCTTATTACACACTCGCCACTTTCCCCACAATGGTCGTCTTGCTTACTGTATACGAATAATATGCATTATAATCGCACTTGAATATATATATATATTAATACTGTGTTAGAATAAGACTACGAATTCAGCCAGATGCTAATTTATGTACGTGTAAATGTTTATATATGTAAATAAATTGCATATATGTATAACTAACGAGTCTTCTTCGAGAGTTGTACCATTTTTCTTAATTGTGTGCTGAAACAGATTTGGTCGCAACACGACGTTATTTGTACGTATACGATCACAGTCTAATGACCCCAGTTGGGGTTATTACAGTGTACAGCATTGCCATCTTGTCTTCTAATTCTAAACCTTCATTGGATGGCACTAGAGTGCGGGTGGACTGGAATTATATTTTAGACTGGGCCCTGGAGTCGGGTCTCACGCTTTTACACTTAAAAATGGAGTGAACAGCTTTTCCAAGGAGGTACTTTCTGAAGGACTTCACTCCTCGAATTTTTATTAATAACGATGCAGTGAGATAGATTCACTTTCCTTCCGATTCTGCCGAGCGTCATTTTGATCCCAAGTTATTATGGATTAAGTATATTCAGTATCGAATAAATGGGAGCTCGAAGAGATTGAAATTGAAATTAATTTCTAACAGAGTTTGAGTAGCAGACTTTATCTGTCTTTCGATTGTTAAAAAAAATTAACTTGCATTAGGTCAAAACGGCCATATACTTGTGAGGTTTTGATCTTTGTGGGTGCGAGCATATTCAAAAATAAAAATAAATAAAAAATAAATTCTCATCTCTAAGACATTGCTTAGGATGTACTTAATTTGATCCATTAGACTGAAAGGAAATTGAGCTCACTTTGGAGCCTTCCGAAATGTATGTGTAGTAAGTTTTAGGTGAAACTATAAACAAATATTATTTGTCAGAGAATAACTTTGTACAAAACATTCTTACTAAATGCCATCATCCACAATATAATTTCTGCTACAAGGTGTGGGTGCTTACTGTACAGTTCTATTCTAAAGGTGCCTTTGGTCTTTTATCCGCATTTTCTTAACCACGATGGTTATCGATGAAGTACGAGATAAATTTTCGCCTTCTTGACAGTCGTGCAAAAAGAGAAGAGCCTCATCTCCTGAGGCAAACCCCACTGAGTCATTTAAATTCTGAATATCATCATCATTAACAGATTTGTACTGATGATTCAACACATTTGGACAACTCAAGGCGGGTGTTGGTTATTTTATCGAAGAACTAAAGGAGATATTTTTTTTTATTCCTTTATCACACTGCTCAAGTCTTGATGCCGAACTGTTGGCTAATGATGCGGCGTCGGTAAGTTGCCAAAATCTGGAAGGCAGGCTAATATGTATTCTTATGAATTCCATTAACCGTCATTAATATGGACTTTCTCAGCCGCAGGCACACTCGTGCAACGTTGTTGAGTGTACGGCCCAAAGCTTTACGCCTCGCCAGGGCCCGCCAACACCTCCATTGGACTGTTGAGGGCTGCAAACACGTTGCCTGGTCTGACGAGTCTAGTTTCTAATTGTCTTGGGCGGGTGGACTTGTACGGGTGTGGGGACAACCTCATGAATCCATGGACCGTACATGTCAACAGGGGACTTTTTAAGCTGGTGGAGCCTCTTTGATGGTATGGCGAGTGTGCATTTGAATGATATTGAATCCCTGATACGTGTAGATAGGACTCTGACAGGTGACGGATAGATAAGCATCCTGTCCGATCATCTACACCCATTCATGTCCATTGTGCATTCCGACGGACTTGGACAATTCCAGCACGACAATGCGACACCTCATACGTAGAGAATTGCTACCGAGTGGCTCCTGGAACACTCTTCTGACTTTAGACACTTCCAATGGCCACCTATATCCCCAGACATGAACATTATTGAGCATATCTGGGATGCTTTGCAATGTGCTGTTCAGAAGAGATCTTCGCCCCCTCGCACTCCTATGGATTTGTGGGTTGCCCTGCAGGATTCAAATTTTTTAATTGACTCCATGCTACCTTCAGCCATTAGTCGAGTCCTTGCCATGTCGTCTTGCAGCCATTCTGCGTTCTCTTGGGGGTCTTACACGATACTGGCAGGTGTATCAGTTTTTCTGGCTCTTCAGTGTATACTTATATATATATATATATATATATATATATATATATATATATAGATGTATGTATGTATATATTATAACATTAATTTCGGTGACATTATGGAAGTGCGTGCGTCGTCTACTATTTAATACCTTAGAAGAAGTAAAATATTATTTTAATAACAAAAAAATCTATACACAACTGTGTTCTCTAAATAATATATAATATTATTTACGTAACAGAAGTTAAAACGCTGCATTTTAACTGTCTAGACATTTTTTTCTTTTAATTAAATCAGACATCTCTTTTAGTTATATAAAATGTCAGGAAACGGATATTATCTGTAAATAATTAATAGTAAACAGTTCAATATTTTTGTAATTACATTTCCAGCCTCCATACCTAGAACGCTATATTTGTCTCAGATTTTAAGATAATGAAAAAAACAAAAGTAAAGAAGGGATTTTAAACGTAATTAAAGCTTTGTGATATTATACATGAGACCTTTTAAGTTTATATAATATATTTCAAAGGAATCTATCCAGTGTATTCAATCAAAGAATTTTACAACACTTTATAGAAAGTAATTCAGGGATTTTTTGAATATTATTTTCTGAATATAAACATGTGTTATCAAATTATGCGACTATAAAGAGAATTTTTATTACTTTCATAAATAATAAAATACGTTATAGGCAGAAATGAAACGCAGTGATTGAGAAAATTGAATATAAATGCTGTTCATGTCTTCAAATATATAATTATTAAATTATTCATAATTTTCACCCTCTTTTTGAACTAAGCAAGCTGTAAGATTTGTGTTCTTATATAAACTAAATTCCAAATGAGATTATTTTTAAAACTCTATTGCTGAAGAGCTAACACAAAGCAATATTAAATTAAATATATCACTGGATAAAATAATTTGATAAATGTTGATTTCTTGCATTTCGCATAAAAGCATATACTAAATCGAATTTATTTTTTTACATGATTAAGGTTGCGTAGATTCTAGATAATGAAGAATTATCACACACCTCCCCCCCCCCACATCTCTCTCTCTCTCTATATATATATATATATGTATATATGTGTGTGTGTGTGTGTTTGTTTTAAAAACGGCTATTAATTGAACTATTCAAATATTAATGACACATATATTTAAGCTACAAATATTAAGGTCCCTTTAATAAGTTTAGAAAGAAAAATGACTTCAAGTATCAACAGAAGCAAAATTATTGGAAAGTTCTAACCTTAAGGAGTATAATCTACGAAGAACCATGAACAGTCATAATTTTAAAACTTGTAATTATGACCTCTTCATGGTGACTTATTTCCGCAATGCAGAGTTTCAGCAAGGTATCTGAATTTTGTGCCAAGAGAACTGTAAGTTGAGATTTTTATTTCAAATTAATGAGACAGCTTTAGTACACCCTCACCTGAGTTATAATTATTGAAACTGTGATCTTTGATGCCATACTTGCCCCCGTTCCGTTGATATCTCTTTAAATCCTAAGATTTCTGCTTCGCTCTGAAAAATATTTCACTCGGTTAATGAATGTTAGGTCATTAGAAGAAATATGTAAAGGAGTTCATTAATTTATTCGTTAATTTGTCCGAAAGATCATTTTGAAAATATGTTACCCCAAAATAGAAAATCAGGTTTTAGCATTGTAGGTTGATTCATTAACATATACGACATTCCCCCCCCCCCCAAAAAAAAAAAAAAATCCCTTTTGTCTCGCCATCAAGAAAATAAAGAGCTTATGCACAGATATTTAAAATTTAAAGTTAATTAATTTATTGAAAATAGTGTTTCTTATCCTTACCATAAGATTTGTTGGCACTATTGAATTCAGTGGACGTTCGTATGTAGGTATCAATTTAGTATTCACTATAGTGGTGACCGAAGAGGAAATTTAGATGTATGGTAAGTACATGATGAATATTAATTGTGTAAAAACAATCGTTATCGTCGTATGATTAGTTAAAACAATTAACAAATACGTAGAGCCTCATATACTTCGTCACGGACTAATAGCAAGGGGTTTGGGAATATGTGTTTAAATCATTGAAAATTGAACTGGTTTCAATCTCCAGGATTGTTTCAGATGTACTTTTGAAGAAACTTTTGGAGTATGAAGGAAAAACTTTTGAAGAATGAAGATCTAAGTTCAGAAAACTTCTGTTATAAGGTACGATAATTTTTTACACGTAAAATGAAAAGTTAAATCTAATTGATTGAGATTTGAAGATCTATGTTCCTGGTCTAGTTTCAGCATACGGTGGTCATAAGGTACAATAATGTTTCACACGTAAAATAAAAAAATAAATCTCTATAATATGTTAAATTGACATCAGACAGTGATTAATTCTTTTTTTATCATGTTCGAATCAAATATTTAGTTGCTCCTGATTATAATATCAATGTTTTACATGATTAATTTGGCGTTATTATCGATAATTATCGGTAAAATATTGATCACTGACGCATCCAAATCTCTCTGGGGGGAAGTAAAAAGTGCAAAAGATATTTAATTCTAGAGGCCATTGCACCTCAGTGTTATGTATAATTAAAGGGATTCAAAGACTAATTGCATATTAAAACTTATTTGTAGGTTATAAGGAAATTATTTTTGAGGAATGCTCCTCTAATCGTTAAAGCTTTAGTTAAAGAAGCATATTATATATTTCACGCATTCTTTTAAAATAACTAAGGTACCCCTCTTGATTTTTGTTTTACGTATTCCGGAACCTGGCTGTACAGCAAGTCTTGTATAAACACCTAAATTTTTCTAGTGGCTTGACAATATTTTTTCTTATGTGTACCTGGGTATAGATTATTGGGAAAGCATACCCCAATCAGTCTTTATAGTGTCTCAATGTGTGTACGTTGTACTCCCTTCTTATCTTTTCCATCCTAATCTCCTTAGCTCGTTTTAATTCATATAAAACCCTTGTACGAGACCGTACATAATGAATGAAAATGTAGACGTATTAACAATTGAGTTTAAAAATGCCCAACACAGAAATTGTAATTTAACAATTCATACTCCAGTGGGAAGTAACATAGTAATCGCCTACAATTTTTATTTCTTCAAAACAAATCAGATTGATCAGAGTTGAAAGGTGTTATTTAAGTATATGTCGTTATGTTCAGAATGATCAGAGTTGAAATGTGTTATTTATGTATATGTCGTTATGTTCTATTGTCATTTATGTAAAGAATGCAGTTTAACAACTTTTGAGGATAAGACGAATTACAATGGAGTAATTAGATCAAACATATATTTAATTAAAATAAGATCAATGAAAATTTAACAATTTTAGGATTCAAGTGCTTTTTCGCTTTCATTTAACACAATAATAAAAAAAAATACTTGTATGTTACAAATTATTTCGGTACTTTTTTTTCACTAAATAAAAATTATTTGGAAAGTCTTAAAATAAGAGCAAATTTGAAAAACTGAGTCATGATGAAGAAAGTTGGTTATATAGAAAAACATGTTTCTGAAACAAATTTTAAATTAACAGAGATTAAATTCCGTTTAAATTTTTTCAACGTTATAGAATTTTTTTAAAGTGAAAACTTTTAAATGCATATTTTCAAATATTTTTTGTTATTTTTTTAATAATTTAATTAAATTTTTTAAAGAAATTCTCTCTCTAAAAATTTCAAGTTATTATTTTACTGAGTATATTAATCTAGACTTTCGCTAAAAACACAGTGGAATCTGGTTAAAATATTTACCACATGTGAGAGTATTATGGATATCTTGTACGAACATATAGTACTAGAAAAAGGATTGTCCATGCATAACATATAGGAGCATATAGGAATGGTAAAAAAAATTCCCAGTAACGTTTCAAACTGAAATACTGTGTTTTGACTGTTAAGATTAAACATAAGTAATATATTAAAGGCGTTACTCATTGCTGAGGAAAAGTTGGTAGACAAAGTTTATTTAATTTTAATATTACTCAAAAGAAATTTCAGGAAGACGGTTATAGAATATTTACGAAATCTAGTTGGAATACGTTAGTAACATTTTACGGAATGTAAAGTGTGGCAGTGAGAAAGTAAATTATTTAATTATTGGGGGTTATTAGATATTATAATATTAATGAATGAGGATGATTATGATTTTGTTGAATTCATTGCTTAAAGATTGTGGTTAGTACATTGATTGATTGTGATTCCCAAATAATGGAAACAACTCTGGTTTACACTGACAAATTAATTTATTGATTATTAAAACACATAAATAATACGCTACAAGTTACTAAATATTTCCTCCGGCATTTACACATTACTCACAACTTCTTTACTACTAAATTAATTCTCTACGACACATACATTTAAGGGGACTCGGTACATCTCATTTTGTCGAAAAATGACCAAATTGACGAATTTCATATTTTTATTCTAAATTATTCCTTCACATGTCTAGAAGATTCCACCCAAATTTCATGTCATTCTGATAAATATTTAAGGAGTTATGGTTAATTTTCGTAACCCATATCTTTCATTTTCCCTTTAAATGTCCCTTTAAATCCCAGCTGCTTCAATGTTTACAGCTGAGATCTGATCGTCTCCCTGGTTTATTGTAAAAATAATTATTTTTATATCGATGCTGCTTTCAAAGTTCGATTATCCACAACCGTAGCGCCAACTTGTTTACATTTACGAGTGCTGAACACTGTTTTTTTTTCATGGATTGCGTTTTATAATTCGAGTTCGTCTAGAGAAGTGGAAGCTTCGTTCATTTTTATTTATTTTGTGTGTTCTTCTGAAATCATACCTAGAAGGAAAAGAAAATCTGTTCTTGCAACAGAAAATAATAATAAAAGATGGAAAAAACCGAAGGTAACATAATAAGTGATAGTAGTGCAGAATCACGTTGCATGAACACAAGCATGTCATCAAACAGTTGTGCTCGATTGCAGAATTTTCAATCTTGTAATCAAATAGAAACAGAAAATATTAATGGTGAATATATTTTTGTAAATACTGTTGAACTGTGAAATTTGTTTTCTAATGTGAAATGTGTAGATTGTGGAAACATATCTCTCAAATTAGACTGTAGCAGTGCAGTTGGCTTTTACAGAAATTTAAAACTTGTTTGTTTTGAGTGCACCAATGTATTATCAGACACTAAAAGGAAACAAGAATGTTCTAATTTAAATATTCAAGTTGACAGTGCCTTTTCTAATATTGGGAAAGGATATACTGTTATTGAAAAATTTTGTATGTCAATGAATATGGCCCCATTTTCTTCACGAACTTATATGAGGTGTGTTGAAAAGCTTAACCCTGCAACTTGTACTTTATCAAAAAATATGTTCGAACAAGTTCATAAGGAAGTGAAAGAAGCTTATAGATCAGGTTCAAAAACTTCAGCTATTTGTGATATTTCTGTTTCCTGTTTGTGATATTTCTGTAGAAATTAAAAAGGAAGAATGTGTAAATCGCGTAAGTAAGAGATTAGGGACAGCTTTGCGAAATGCTGTTAAAGATTGAAGTGTTCGTGGTGTCAATTTAGGAGGCAAAGGGCATGGTAGTCTTAAGGAAACGACAATAAAAAAGCTCACAAAATACTATCAAAGAGCAATTTTACAGAACAAGGGTGATGTAAATAATATGAAAACTGCAATATATGCTACATTGTTCCACAGTATTTCAACTGACCAAAAACCACAGCACCACAAATGTCCAAGTGGGGCTGATTCATGGTGTTTCTATCAGTCTGCAGTTTCGAAAGGTGTAAAACCAGGAAATCATAAGTTAAATGTTGGAACACCAATTAAAGAAGAATTTTTACCAAAGATACTTCCTATTTACCAACGACTAGCATCAAATGAACTTTTAGAAAAGTGCATTAGTTACAAAACGCAAAATGCAAATGAAAGTTTGCATAATATGATTTGGTCTAGGTGTACCAAAGACATATTTGTGTATAAAAAACGTGTAGATCGTTCTGTTAGACAAGCAATTTGCGAATATAACAAAGGTGTGAGTTTTACATTAAAAGGAGTTCATAAAATACTAGGAATAAAGTCAGGGTGCCATACATAAAGACTTGCAAAAACGTTAGATATGCGAAAACAATCTTTTCGAGAAAGACGAGCTACATCTAAATATCAATATGTAAGAAAAATTGTAAAAAATGCAAAAGCTAAAAGAGAAATTGTAGAAAAAAAGAGAGAAGGAATTACTTATAGTGCTGGCTACTTTTAAATCTATTGGAAAGTAATTGACCCTTGTTCATTAAATTTAGAAATTGAAATATTAAAATTTGGTGGTTTCAAAATTCATATCTTAAGCTATTAATAGTTTATGTTTATTATTATTTAGGATTTATGACAGTAGTGCATCTTATTATAAATATATAACAAGTAAGTAGTATATATTATGCCTTAATTTTTGCACATTTACAGCATTTGTCTATTTCAAGATAATTTTACTGCAGTAAACGAGTGGATAACAGCTTATATATGCATCTCAATTATTTAAATTAAGGTTTCTAGCTTTTATTTTTTGTTGTGAAAACAAATAATATATCCTATTATTGTTGGCAAAAAAGTTTTCATGAAGTAAGATTATATTTAATATGGTTTTTCTATAAATGAAATCTTTAAACTCATTTTTCTCAGTTTGTGATTTTTCAAATTCTCCCCATCTTCGAAATGCTAAGGCTTCTACAATTCTAATGCAAATGGTCTAATTTTTTTTTTGCTTAATCTTGATACTTACTGTATCAAAACTTCTGAGTGGTTTTTTGATATCTATGAAAAAACTTTTTAAAAAAATTTATGAATCTAAAAAAGTACTATTTTCTATCGTTTTTTCCATATGCAACCACATTTTATTTTTTTTTACCCTGATCTACTTATTTTATTTAAAATCTGCTCAGAAGTTTTATGTAGTTAGGTATGATGAACAAGTGGTAAAAAAATCTAGTTCCAAATATAAAAATTAAAAAAGAAGTAGGAATTTGAAAATTATTGAATTTTTTTTAAAAAATTCAAATTTTTATAAAAAATTATAAAAATGTTAACAATTTGAAATGTTTTATTATTTTGTATCATTCAGACTTACTTAAATATGATTTCAGAATTTTAATATAGGCATTATTTAAGAAAAAAAAATTTTTGGTACCGAGTCCCCTTAATTCATTCAAGTATTATGACAATATTTCGTACTTCATCTACACATATTACTCTCAACTTCATTACTACTAAATTAATTCACCACAACACATATTTAATTCATTCAATTATTATGACAATCTTTTCGTACTTCATTTACACATATTACTCTCAACTTCATTACTACTAAATTAATTCATACGTATAAGGATATCATCATATTAAATTGTTTTTACGAATTATCGGTCATCTCCTTAACATCTTATATTCAAACAATATACTCATCGCGCTCTATTTTAGTTATTAAGGCTACACACTGAGAAGCAATGATAGCAATAAAAAAGGAAACGCAAAGTCGGTACCTCGAAAGATGACTGTTGGATCACTATGGGCAGCTGGCACTCGTAATGACGAACTTCGTTGTCTTATCATAGCACGGAACTAGGGCACTTTCTTCGCCTGGTATAAGGCTCCGTCAATCATGGCAGACACTCTACACGGGACACTTGGGCACTGTCATCATCGGTTCTCTGACTCTGTCACTCCTTGCAGACCCTCGACACGGGACACTGGGCGTTCGACAACTTCTATCTCCAAACTTCTAACTGACTCTCCTCATAGGTGAATGTGCCTTGACACTACTTCTATATTCAAAAACCTCCGACTAACTCTCCTTCTTACGTTATCTGTCTTCCTTTCTTATTTCATATTATTTTCGTATTAATGTTGAATCCGCCTCTTATAATTTCCATTGGTCAAATTATTACCATGCCATCACCATTCGTCCGTGGCTGCCTCTTCTCAATCCCCTTTTCACCAATGCGCATCGAGGGCGGGATTTATAAAATTCTCCCGCTAATTTAACTTTTTTCCCATGCTTAAGGCTTCCGGGTGGCCTGTTTTATAGCCATCATAAATTTAGTGTTCCCTTTCTCATTTTCTTCTATTCGTGCAACTCACTCTCTTCAATTTTTATCTTATATTTCTTGCTACAAGAACAATCTCAAAATTTCGTTTCGGTATATTGCTGGCTTTCTTCCCTTCTCTTATTATTACCCGTCATTTGCCATGTTTCTTTCTTACATTTAGCAATTATTTTACTTTGTCAAGTACTTTTCAATGCTCCTGCCCCTTGCCGTGACACTACTGTCATGTCCCTATGACATAAAGGTTGAAAAAATTTATTCTTTTCATGGCAGTAACTTACATTCGCGATTCTGATTGAAAACACAACATGATAAAGAAAATAAAGAACTAATGCATTTTAAAATAGGAATTATGATGTATGTTATAAAATATAAAACACATAACCTTTTGGGATTGATCTTTTTTGGCTTCACCATAACTCTTTTGTGAAGCAGTAACTTTCAAGGGAAGCCCATTTAATACGAATTTTACGCTTTGAGTTGTGGGACAAAGTTGTGTAGGAAATATTTAATACATGATAAAACGATTTGTTTAAATATGTCTGAGTCACTCAGTGGCTAAGTGGCTAAGGCATCAACCTGCCCCGTCGGGACTGCGGGTTGGATTCCCGCATAAGTCTTGGTTGTATTCTGGGGAACTCGTGAGGCTTCCGCCTGCAAGAGCCCTGTCTAAAAAGGGAAGCTGCAATCATTCGTCCATCGCCGGCGTCATCGTTTGTTAATAAAAACATTTTGTATGTAATACTATAACTTATTTTAATATTAAGTTAACTGCCGATAGAAATCTTAAAAGTAAAAATTTTATCTATAGAAACTCAATTATGTTTAAACTTGAGGAAAAATATCTAAAAATTACTTAGTTAAGAATGGGATTCAGCATCCTTGTTAAATATTTTCTAATTTAATCTGGTTCTAATCCTTGGTTAGCAAAATTGTAATAACAAAATAAAAAAACATGATTGTGTAATTTATGTGATGATTGTGTGATTTATGTTTCTATTTCCTTGTATTTATAAACACACCGGACTGGGGTTTGACAGTCGTCAGTCCCAGGGACCTTAGACACATACACACAAATGTGTCTGAGGCAAATTTGGTGTCATCATAAGGTGAAGCAGTTTTTTCATCTATTGCAATCTATTTTATGCTTTACACACCTTTGAGCACATACATGCAAATAGTTGCCATCTCCCATCAATACATAACTCTTAGATATAATTTTGTTTAAAAAAAATCCTTTGATTCATTTAATGAGTTAGAAAAAGGTAGATTTTCCATTTTAATATTATTTTAATATTTATAAAGACACCATTTTTTTTATCGAAATTCCTTTAATTTTTCATGTAAATAGAAATATTACCTGCAAATAATACAAGAAATAATTAAAAATTGTAAGCAATACTATCGATCATTATTTATCGTTTAACAATATTTACCGGAAGTAAAAACTTTGAAACTATTGACATTTAGCAGCGTGACATTAAGTGATGGTAAACTTCTTTAAAAACATTTTTTATATTTTATTTTACCTTAGGCTTATTAAACAAAGCCCTGTTTAAAAAGATAAAAACCATTATAAATGGCTCTGATTAACTATAGTGATAAATCTACCCTTAAAACATTATACATACTTTGAGAGCATGCATCAAATATATTAGTCGCAAAATACCTTTAGGCAGTCAGTGATAATCCTTACAAAAATAAAGTATTGAATTTTAAAAAAAACAGAAACCTTTCAGGTATATTTTTTTAAACTGAGAATTGTAGAACAAGTGTTGTAAATTTTCCTTGTGAAACAGATTATTCATGTAAAGAAAACTCTATGAATTATAAGAACGAGAAGCCATAATTAGTTTTTATTGTTGAAAGTTTGGTTACTGGTTGCTATTTCAGATTTAAACATGTTTTAATATGTTAACGTTAACTTGAATTTTACCGAATGAAAAATAACTTAAAACGTATTTTATTTTAATTAGCATGTTAATGATTTTTTTTCTCTTTCGGCTTAATACCAATGTTTTGAAGAACCAACTTTACCGGTCTAAACTGAAATATAATTTAAATAAATGATTAGAAAATCAAAACACATGTAACAATTTCAAAATACACGTTTTCCATTTGAAAGGCGAAATAATGATTTTAATAAGTTCCAAAATTTTCCCCAGCGTTTTACTTCGCTATTTCGATAATCCTCGTTCGCCATGCATTTCAAAGCTTCATTTGCATTTACTACAAATTGAAGAAAGTTTTTCTAAAGATTTATCTTTTAGGAAATCCTCAAATTATAGCAAAAATGGGAAAAGCTTTAAAAATTTTATAATTTTCAAAAATTATGACGTCATTATATTTATTCAAAATTGAAGTCTCAATCTTAATACCAAGGATTAGAAACAGATTAAATTAGAAAATATTTAACAAGAATATTGGAATCCTATTCTTAACTCTAAAGTAAATTTTAGATATTTTTCACCAAGTTTAAACATAATTGAGTTTCTATAGATAAAGTTATTACTTCTAAGATTTCTATCGCCAGTTAATTTAATATTAAAAAAAGTTATAGTATTACATAGTAAAATTAAATACAAGACTTTTTTTAAAGATAAAACTTAATATGGATATTTCAATAATTCTAAAAGGAAAATTTATTGAAATATTTTTTTCAATAATCATTACTTTTAAGATTAAGTATACTCAATTACATTATTTTTAAAAATAGAGTATCAGATAAAATTAAAAAAAATTGTTTTTGGAGTGATTATAAGGAGAATAATTTTGTGCAAGTTGATTACTTATGAATGGATATTAAAATAAAGTAATTTATGTTGAGATACTTATTGAACATGTCATTCATGAAAATCAAGTATCCATGCATTAACTTTTCAATAACAATACATCAGCGTCTATAGTGGCCAAGTTCATTTGTATTAAAAAAAACAGTTTTAAATGAATAATATTGGCGACTCTTCAGGAATATTTATGAGTTTAAGATATTTTAGATGTCATATGAAGGCCTTATTTGAATAGTGGTCAAACTCCACTTTAAAAAAAATGGAGTTAGCCTCATATGTTCATACAAGTCATTTTTATCTTATTTTTAAACTGGTATACCTCCAGCTTATTTCTGCTGCCAACAGAGGGTATTACTAATCAGACTTCAGCAGTCATTTCTCAGCGCTCATTAGAATTTAAGGTTCTGTATCTCAAAATGAACAAGAATGGAGTTGGATCACTATGCAAATAAAGCCTTCATATGTAACAAATACAAGATATTGCCTAAAGTTGAATACCTTATTCATGACATGCCATAATACACTTTATAAACAATACTCTCTAAAAAAATACCCTCTAAAATACTCTCTAAAAAATCGAGTCACAAAGAAAGAGTTGTTCGATTGTAATGAAATTTCCTATGCGAAGATGTTTCAACCGAACAGGCAAATGATTAAAATTTAGTGTCTAACGAATTTAGTGTCTAATGAAAATTTAGTGTCTAATGAGTGAATAGTTGGAGCTCCTATGCATCAGAACTGCGCATCCAGCAGGTGTATATAAGAAGCGATTCTCGATCTGATCAAAATTTATGTTGCATTTCGACTGAGGAAATCTTATGTCGACTGTAAAAATGCCTCGCCGAAGGATTCGAGCTGGTCACGACTCTATTGAAGTCTTTGAGAGAGATCGTGTCATTGGATTGAAAGAAGCTGATTGGGCAAATTGAAGAATCGCTCGACATCTGGGTCAAAGCGATGCAGCGATTAGACGATGCTCTCAAGAGTGTTTAAACAACGGTAGATTTAATTTTCAGGACGGCAGCGATCGACCGCAACTAGGACAGCAACTGAAAGGATAGGCAGAATGATCGCCAAAACAGCTATCACAGCACCAAATTCACCGTTATCAACCATCCGAGGTATGACCTGCACACAAGTGTCCAACATGACCATTGGTAGACAACTTAGAGAGCGGAATCTACACTCTCCCTTACCCCTCCCCCAGAGTTACGTCCCTTACCCCTCCCATCTCTACACCGTCAAGTATGATTACTGCTTGACGGTGTACAGGTGGGAGGGAGTAACTTAACTCTATCAACATGACACTGCGCCGACTGGGGACATGTAGTCTTTAGTGACGAATCACTCTTCCAACTCATAACCACCGAAAATGTTTCTGGAGACGTTAAGGGCAGCGTGGGGATCTTGCCCTTACTATCACACGGTACACTCCCACAACACGGTGTGATGGTCTGGGGTGCCATTTCCTTGGATAGCCGAATCTCGCTATCCAAGGAAGATCCAGCGCCCTGCGCTGTCGGCGTGATCGGGCCTTTTCCCTCGGTATCTGTGGAGTTAAGATGTCTGTAATCCCGTCCAAATAATGTCCAGCCACGAAACTGCTTCGGAAATAAAGACTATGTTATCAACCAGTTGCCTCTACCTTCTGGTATGGATTCCAATTAGTTCTTCTTCATCCCAGCCACTCCAAGCCACTTCGACTACACCCCGGATCCGACAGGCTCATATTTTCAGGCCTGTTGAGCTTCGCCCTCGCCTTAGTGCTGATATTACAAGAAGTCGGCAGGAGTCGAACGTGCGCGGGAAAGGAATTTGGATTTCCAAACCAGAGGAATGACGAACACAGCGACGGATCCCCACCCCATAGTCAGAAGGAGCGAAATTTTGTGTCACCCTTGACGCATCCTCGATGCGGTGAAAACAAGCCCGTTTATCCTTTGCGAATCGTCGACGCCGACAAAAGTTTTTGCATCCCTGACCAGCGTTTGCAATGAAGACATCGCGTGTATGCTGCCGTGTTTATCGCTAATGGTGAAAGAAGATTCTCATGTGTGTGCGGGATTGTGTTCAGTTTAAACGTCGGTGTGTGTGTATTCAAGTCACCATGGGGGGATTTTAGTAGTGCTTTCGTAATCTGTGAAGTGTTAAACCCCGACTGCGTGTAAACATGTGTGTGAACTAGAAAAAGAAGAAAAAAATATTGTGACTTTCACATTATAACCAGAACAGACAAGGGACTCTTGAACATCCTGGAAAGTTAGAGGAATTGCGCCAAGTACGATTCCACATATAAATAATTGCATACATGAACATAATTATGGAAAATTTTTTGAAGGTGATCTGTTTTAATTGAGTTATAATGGTATGTTAGTTCAGTGAATAAAATCGTATTGATATTGTATGAGGTATGACAAATATAATATTTTCCCATTGATATGAATATTTCTATATAATATAATTTCTTTATGAGTTATGAAATATATGTTTGATTTAGAATTTAAGGTTTTAAAAAGATTTTTGAAATTTATATATTGATAAGTCTTATGAGTGTTTTTAGTGTAATTATTAAAAATTTGATAATATATTCGTAAATTCATGAAGGGTATAATTTCTTTAAGTATCTGTTTACCGCAACCAAATTTAAATCGTCGAAGAGAAGAAAAAAATAAAACAAGGTAAATTGAATCCGCTCCGCTGATGAGAGCTCGCTTTTGTAAACAAATCGGCGCAAACTAAGCATTAGTATAAACATGACTGGAGCTGTACATTACTTGGTCATCATTATTTTCGGGAAAGACTGAAATTGTTATATATATATTTTTTTCCTTAATGATATATTTTTGTTTTCGTTTTCTCTGCTGTGTTAAAGATTGCATACTCTGGATTTTTATGTGGATTTTGAGTGTGACATATAATTTGAGTTTCACATTTTTCCATTGAGTGATTTTAATATTTTCAGTTTATTGGTGATTTTTGAGTGAATTTAATAATTGATGAAGATAGTAAAATATATTTTTTAGTGATTAACATGCTTTTGATTTTCATATTGTATTTTTGTGGTACATATTTGCAAAGCCTGGGACTTTGTTTAGCAACGAGTTTGAGAGTTTTTGTTAAACCAGAACTGAGAGTTATTTTTTTTATTCAATAAAGGCTGAGATATATTAACCTCAGATAAAAATTTCAGGGGCCAAACTCTCCACAGTACCACAAATCATTTAGTGTCTATTTAAGTACCTATTTGAGTGTTCTTGATATTCTTTAGTTTATAATGAATATTTGGTATTTTTATTTTATAATAGTAATTTTGATAATTTTGAATTTTGAAGAATCTTGAATTTTTGAATATTGATAATTTTGTATCCGGATACTACAAAGTCAAAGACGTGAAAGTAATTGTGAATTCCTGATTTGTGTTAAAGTGATCCTGTATTTCACTATTATGACCTTTGATATATTTTCCCCCTAATTTACCCTATTATCACTTAAACGTGCACGCTTCTAACTTGATTTGAATATTGAAGAAAATTAATGATTTAAAACAATTTGCACCGAATTAAGTCAAACAATTTTTTTCTTTCGGTAACCTAACCTCAACCTAATTTAATTTAATTTAATATAATTCCAATTGAGTATGTTCGACCCCGACCACAATTTAATTTAATACAAATCCTTTGTGATTCTGTTCGACTCCTAAAACAAAATAATCCACGAACAACCCAACACAATGGTAGCTCAGTGGGCCTGAATTTAGTGTGTTTTCGCCGGGACTCGGTGGAATTATTCACACCGCCGATGGTCACATTTGGAGACATAGGCTAAGTTCATTGCTCCAGTGGCGTAAATCCATATCTAATCTAAATTAAAAATTAATGTTGAGTGTTTTGGTTGACTGAGAATTTTAAAACAACTTTTAAGAGAATTTTTTTTTAAATCTTGTTTTTCCTAATTGAACTGTATTGTTAAAATTTATTTTATTAATTTGTTTTCATGGTGCATTTGAAAAAAATATAGTAGAAAAACCTTTGAAGGTAATTACCAAGAATTTAACTAATTAACTGTAATTGTCACCATGGAGCCTAAACCTGAACAGTGACCAAATTCATGAACCAGAGATCCATTTCCTTTTTGATTTTATTTATGTTTGGGGTGCCTAACACCTCTTGACTCCATTTAGATGGTTAAACTTTGCGTGTCATCCAAATAAATGAAAAAAATCTATCTTTTAAACTTTCTCTTAGAAAAACCCTATTATGTGTGAACCTCTGGATCTCATGAATGTAACCCGACGATGACCATTTTGATTTATTTTTGCCTTTTAAAGTTTTAAGTACTTTTTTTTAAACAAATGTTGTGATTTATTGTGTTTTAATAAGTATATTTTATCATTCCATTTTAAGTGTATTTTAAGTTTTTGTGAATAGTTAAAAATTGCCATACTCATTCCAAACTGTAATTTAAGTGCATTTATATTTTTTAATTTTTTTTTAGTACTGGTTTATGCTATTTTATATATTTCATGAGCTGAGCAGACACACAAAGGTGATAGTAACCAAAATTAAAATTTGTCAACCCCCGAGTTAAAATTTTATTCCAAATTACTCCTCAAAATTTTCGTCCCAATAACGTTTGTGATACGCGGGTCTCGCCTGATGGAGAGCCTTGCTTAGGGAGTCGGCCCTTCACGCAAGTCCTTTCCAGAGGGGGGGGAAATTGAAATAAATTTCAAAACTTTTTTATTAGTAAAACGCCAATCTAAATTCTTTTACCCTTTGGTAATAATGCATTACCCCTCAAATCCAACCCAAATAATCTATTAGTTTTTCCCTAAGGCCACGCGCGGAAAGCTTTATATAACCGTTATATAAGGTTGGAGAACTTTCCACTGATCACACCATATGACGCTCTAGGGTCATGTGTTCGCTTTAGACCAATTCGAAAAGTTAAGTATGCTGACTCGAGGACGTAGCACTAGGATTTTGGCAAACTTGTGTGTTTTGCTCTCGCCTGGCAAGATGTAGCGTTTTGAATGTCCGTATTGACACAGCACCCTGCGCTGTCGGCTTGACTGGGCCTTTTTCCTCGGTATCTGTGGAGTTAAGATGTCTGTAATCCTGTCCAAATAATGTCCAGCCACGAAACTGCTTCGGAAATAAAGACTATGTTATCAACCAGTTGCCTCTTCCTTCTGGTATGGATTCCAATTAATTCTTCTTCATCCCAGTCACTCCAAGCCACTTCGACTACACCCCGGATGAGACAGGCTAAGATTTTCAGGCCTGTTGAGCTTCACCCCGCCTTAGTGCTGATATTACATATATATATATATATATATATATATATATATATATATATATATATATATAATATATATATAATATATATATATATATATATATATATATATATATATATATATATATATATATATATATATATATATATATATATATATCGAGAGATAGTGAAGTAGGGAGGGAGGGAGATTAATTTAGGAAGTAATTTAGGAAGTTAGAACATGGAACCTATGCAATGAATTTTCGAAATTTTGCAATGTGGCATTAAGTGTCGGCAAATACCTGCAAAAGAAATACTTTTATTTTACCTTGAACTTTTTTATAAAAGCCCTGTGTAAAATCATAAAAAAAGACATAAATTGCTGTGAGTTGCTGTTTTGAAAACTTCCACATACACTTAAACTGAAATAATTTATGAAAACGTCCCTGCAATGAATAAGTTCTAAGGTTTTTAGAATTAAAAAAATTAGTTCTTAATGTTTCTCGACTTACGCCAATTTATCATTTCTAATTTTTATTTTAAAATCACGTATTTTTTTTCTATTAAACATAGATATGTAATATCAGAATGGACAGAAAATGAAGCGGCTCGTAGAATTCTTCGCGATAAATTGAAACATATTCCTTTTTAACAACAAAAATACATCTATATAAAATCGAATTTCCTTTTAAGTATCTTCAATCTTTCAATAAGTAACATTTTTCCTTCCATTTTTTACACCGTTCATATTTTTAAAGTAGACCTGAAAACTGTACAAAGAGTATACTGTGTTGTAAAAATATGCAAAGCGGATTATGTATACCATAAAAAATGAAGTAAATAGTGTTTATTCCTTTTTTTATTTCGCCACATTTTCCCTGAAATCTTGGAGGAAAATCTATTTTATTCCTTACAAATATTGTATTTGCGTTAAAAATAATCTCGAATGATTTTTTTATTTCTTACATCTTTTTTTTTTTGATGCACTAAAATGAAACAGTTTTCATTACAAGTAAAAATTTTTATACTATATTTACTTTATATTTTCATGCTTTTTAGAAAGTAAAGGAAACTTCAAAAATGTACATTACTTATTTTTTTTCCACGTAAATAATTTTTTAATAATTAAAAATACTTAGTAACTGGAATTTGTCACTTCAGCTTCGAATTCCAAGATTAGTCAGTTTATTCATTTAAATAGACAGACTAGCTGAATACCCATGCTTTTCTACGGAGTACATTCAGATTAAACACAACGGTGAATGTATGCAATGAATACCAAATATATATATATATATATATATATATATATATATATATATATATATATATATATATATATATATATATATATATATATATATATATATATATATATAATCGTAACAGATATTTTTATTGACAAAATAATGGATATGTGGCTGGAAATGCGATCGCAACATCGCTGATCGATAGCTGATCATCGGAACATCGTTACCGCGATGTTGCGATGTCGGAGCTCCAGCCGCAAGAAGCTCCAGCCGTAAGAAGTTTGGAACAAAATATTGTATGCGCCATGTATCGGTGACATCCAGCCACACAAAAGGATTTTGAATCGTCCCGATACATTCTTTCTTTTCGTATCGGGATCAGAAAACTCCGTAGTATCTGTTTTCTGACGTCACTGATTTTACAGTCAATTACACTACCATGAACGAAAGATTTTGTAGGCCGTACACCATCTTTCAGAAATACTTTGAAAGGCGTCAAGATGTAATATTTATGACGTTAGATACCAGGAAATGAGATCGAACATTGAATATCGAAGCCGCTTCACTCTGATGGAGTATTGGAAAAAAGTAGCACTAGAGATGCTACTAATTCCTTCTAAAGGTTTATTAATCCTGTAGTCGTTCACCTAGAAAGCCGAAAATATGGCGTTGGCACCGATTCGGAATTCATCGTGAAAGCGATGAGTCAGATTATCGAAATTACCGATTTTCACGCTACCAATCGAAGAAACACGGAACTTTCGGAACGATCACACGAGCTCCTGACTCATCGGGTATCAGAGAGCGGGGGGGGGGATACTCTAATTTGCGAGATTTTTAAAGTCCAGAGGAGATCGGGGTGATATGGTCTCCGCCACATCTGCAAAGCCAGCGGTATCGCTGTATTGCTTCATACCGCTGAAGACTTCATTGAAGTTCTTCCTGAAGCTCTTTTCAGTCCTAGAAAACTATGCTCCTCCAAATGCATCCCAAAAAATTATACGAGGTGTAGGTTTCAATTTACTCGAGAAAGTGCTTTTGTCAGCAAAACCGCCGTACCAGTTTATCTTTTTTTGGCAACTTATACGCACCTTATACCTTATAATTTTCTATTTGTCATTGAATATTTTACCGTAAAGAAAAAGTGGGCTGAATTGTATCAGTATTTCTTCACTATATTCTATTAATTCTACTTTGTGTATAAAATTAGTTTTTTCACTTTCATATTCACAATTAATTTAATTTATTGATTGTTAAAATTATTTAGCTTGGGATGTTTGAAAACTGACAAGAAATTCCAAAATTATACTTTTCGGATTTTTATTCGTTGTAACGTTTCTCAAATATTAGTAAACTCAATAGTGTGTCCCATATATCATGACTAAAATATATAATTTCGACATTAACTCTTACGAACATAATCATCAAAAAACAAAATCTATGTAATTATGCTTCTTGCTATCTCTGGAAGGTTCTGCCACGTGTTCAGAATTATGATCCAATTTTCAAAAGTTTTAATTGACTACCATCTGATTTCTAAAATGTTAAGAACTTCATCAAAATGCATTGAATTCTCTAAACAGTTGTGGATTTTTAACAGACTGCAATAACCTTTGAAAATATATGTTTATAATATAAATAATTTTCCGTCAGATATGTCTGACGACTACATGAATAAAATATATATTTATAAAAATTATATTGCTTCAAAAAATTTATATTACTTAAGGGCACACAGATCATCTCGACAACCAAAATGGAGGAAATTTAGTGAAATGTTTAAGAGCATGTGTTTAATTGCAGAATACAGACATATGCAAAATATTTATATACCATTAAATCATACATTATATTTCATATTTAAAAGTAAAATTGAAGAATTGTGTTAAAAATTTAGTTTATTGTAGCAATTTAAAATCTTGCTAAATGTTTGATACTATTTGTCAGTTAGGTAGACTTTTCTAAAAATGTATTGAATTTATCTCTTTTAAATTTTGTATGGTAACATACAATACATCAATTTACAACAATAAGAAAGTATTTTGGTTCTATTTGTAGTGAAATTGAAATTAACGAAAAATATGTAAGTAAAATTTTTATGTTTTTTGAAGTTTTCCACTAACAAATTTTTAATTTAATTTTTTTCTAACTAATTCTAACTATTATTTTTTTTCTAATTTTCCCAATTCTGAAAAGAACGAAATGGACAGAAAAATTCTCTATGAATTCAGTGGAAGTGTTTCTGTGTTTTAAAATTAATGATTTAAAACTTTCGTATTATTATTCATTCGATGTATGTATTATTTAATAAAGTTCTTCTGTAGTACTAAAAGCTTAATTTCTTTCATAAAGTTTGATAGAATATCTGAAATATCTTTTTTGAATTTATTTTATTACCTTAACCAAGAAAATTTAGGGTAATTCTAAACATGTGGGTGAATTTTAAAACAACACATGAATCAATATTGTGTCAACTAATTTACAATCACTCACATTTTTGTATATGTATTTTAAAGTACAGAATTATCCATATAGCTCGCTCCTTTCAACAACGTCATATCTCAAAGAACATGATTTTTCAAGAGAGGGATTTTGAAGTTTAAAAGTAGAATAAAATCTATTAAAAATAAATATTAATTCTGATCTCTAGCGGCTAAATATTGAGTGGGGAGATATGAGATTTTGCAGGGATATATTACACTTTCAGGGCATTCTGAAAACAGGCACAACTAAAAACCACCGATTTTTGAGATATAAAGTTGTTGAAAGGAGGGAGCGATGTATTGTTAGGATAATTGTAAATTATGGGCTGATTGTAAATCGTATTTTAGAGCTCTTTAACAGCGTTACTTACGTTTTTTAGGCCTAGGAGGTCGTAGGGTCTGACGATCATCCAAAAAGAAGGGGGGAGGGGCAATATATTAACATGTTGAGAATCACTGCACTATATTGATAACCAGTGAATCTAGCGATAAAGCCAATCTTTAACGAAAACGTCTAACAGCATTCATGCCAATTTATTCGCCGGAGAAGCCTCCGTTAATCATAATCCGAAATTTTCAGCTTTTCTCCATGATAATGCGTGCCCAAATGTTGCATTCTCAGTCTAATAAGTTCCGGTACACCATTAAATCATTGTATTGATACATGCGCTGATTTATCTCGGTTCAGCTTTTTTATGTACTACACAAGATCGAAGAGGATGAGATTAAGCAGATAATGACTTTGAGCGAGAAGCCGTGTCATGA
Source organism: Dolomedes plantarius (assembly GCA_907164885.2). NCBI lineage: Eukaryota > Metazoa > Arthropoda > Arachnida > Araneae > Dolomedidae > Dolomedes > Dolomedes plantarius. The sequence goes on from OU015497.1 coordinate 64,757,158, forward strand.
CTTCCTGATATTCCTAAAAAATGACTTCCAGAAACGATTTCAGAATCTTCAGAGACTCTGGAAAGAGGAGAGTTTATTTCAAAAGAGCATTATTCTGAGGGTGACTCACAATATTTCCGTATTTAGAGCATTTTTATATCTTATACTGCATAGGACTTATTGAACGTATGATATATTTATCTAAACACAAAAATCATTAGTAACGAAATAAATATAACTTTTTTGCTAAAATTTCAGAATTTAAAAATTCTTTATCTTTTTAGAAAAGTATTGCAATTAAATAAATAAACTGTACAGATTAAGGATAAAATTTTTAAGACGCAATGCCATTCTACCAATTGTTTTGAATTCAGTTATTAACAATATTCCCCAAAAATATTTAATGAGTCTTTATCATTGATATTAATTTGAATTGTATAAAACCAAATGATTTTAGTGTAGAATTATTACACTTTTTTATGAAGGATAGTGTAAGTAAATAACCTAAAGAATTTTCTTGCGAAATAAAGGGATAAAAAATTATAATGAACATTATGCTTCATAATTTCATTTTTTGTTGATGATTATTTATGCATATTAGCAATCGTTATTTGCTTAAAAATGATTAAATTGAATATTCTGTGCTTTCCGAATCTCTTTTTAATTTTAATAATGAGTAAATTTATAAAACATTTAAGATATAATTAGATTAATAATTCTATTTTGATACACTCTATTCATGTTCTTCTTATCAATTTAGGCTGAAAAGAAAAAAATATAGAAGCACTTTAAAGAAATCATTAATTAAAAACTTTCTTAAAACTTCAGCTGAAACACTCAGGTTTCTACATAACTAATCCCTTCGCTCATTTTAAAAATCTAAAAATAATATAAAACTGCATATTAAAAGTTAAAATACCTTAAAAAGCTATATATAGCAATATATTTCACAAAATCTTTAAGTACTGTCTCTAGAAACATCAAAATTCAATCCGTAGAATCAGAAATTTCTTTAGTGTGCGTATTTGAAGTTAAAAATAGGAAACTTTCACAACGTATATATAAATTTTAAAATATTCTCAACTAAACATTCAAGTAAGTTTTGGATTCTAAGTATAATACTTTAGAATATTTCAAAATAGATATTTTAATAACTCGTGCCGCTTAAAGTAGTGTTTTGTTCGCTTCTGTAACAGTTTGTCACGAAGTGTTATAGGCAGAAATAATTAAATATAACCAGAGAAATGCTGATATTAAAATATCGAAACCACGTTAAAGATTAAATATTTAATTTAAAGTTGAATTTTTTTCTCACTTTTTATACCCGAGGCAAATAATGGAAATAATTTACAACTTTAAAAACATCCATTGTGACATGAATATTTACTCTACCTTTTTGACTGCAGGGTAGCTTTCTGACACATAGTAATTTTTTCGTATTTTGGATCTTGCGCCACTCCCGTGAAAGCAAACAACAGCGCCAACAGCTTGTCCGACATACAGAGACACCTAGTGACCAGTATCCGAAGCTTCTGCGCGCCATTCGTCTTCTCTGGCCAGTGTATTGTTCAAACGTGTTGTCAAGCTATTGACTCAAACTTCAGAAACTTTGTGTGCTGAAGGCTAACACCTTATACTATCAACTACCACAGGTAATTGTTTTTTATTGTCAATATATTGGTTAGATTGCGGAGCAATATAACTTATGTGTAGTGACATTTCCGAGAGATATGGGAACATAACCTAAATATCGGAAGGTGACGGGGTTAATTTGTGACACATTGACACTATCACAAAATAACTCACAAAGTCGACCCACCTCCTCCAACCGTTAGATGTTGTATTTTTCAGTCCTCTAAAATACCACTGGCGGGAAAGAAGTATTGGCTATCTGGAAAAACTACCCGAAATATCATAATGTGCCGAAAGGCGAATTTCCTCATCTTTTCAAAGAACTGATGGCTGCCCTGGGCACCCTAGGTTTTTTTTATGTCAAAGATATTCATAAAGCTATCCAATATGTGGAATATGTGTATATAATTGTGTATCAAGCTTTTGATAAGCGTTTTACTGTCTAACTTTGTGTCAAGTATTTTTTCCACTTGTATTTCAAGGTAAACACAGATGTCACAAAGTAGCCCCACTCGGAGGGGCAACTTTGTGACACATTTTAACTTTTATTTTTCAATGATAATTAAAGATCCGGGTTAGTGCAATACATGCTTACGTAAGGAAAGGGTGTACCAATGTTTTGCAATTGTTCGGTTTGGGCTGCTTTTAAAACTGATAGACTTGTACAGGGAAATGCTTAAAATCCATCACAAAGTATCCCCATCTTACGGTATGTAAGATATATTGATACACTTTTACGATAAGTTAATTCGTCAAAGAAATGTCTTATAGCAAAATGAGTAAGTTCTATTTTATATTAACTTATCATTTGAAATTCAGAAGATAATTTAAACTCTGAGTTCCATACGAAACATACTTTGTAAACTTAAATCATCATTGTTTTTATTAACCTTCTACCATATCCACTAAGCATTTTGAAGAATCTAGACAAATATTTCCTGTATATCAAAGTAGATTATATATTTGTGATACATTGTGCTGCAGTTATGGTACATGGTAAGACAAAGATGATGAAAAAGTGGTATACACCCGAATTGCGCTGTGCGTGCTAAAATTTAAAAGTAATCGCGAATAAATTAAAAGCAAAACTTAAACTGATTTCAGATCGATGTACTGTACACTTCCTCAGTTCCACAGGGAATTTAAAAAGATGGCTACATGTATCGCACTAGTGAATAGTTCCTTTATGAGGTTGGGGATCAAGCCAATGCTCCTTGTCTTGATAATAAACTATTGACTTATTAGAAGACCCGAGGAAGTCTAGTCGTAGTGCGTAGTAGGGTGGGACGAAAAAAAATATTTTTTTATAATCAATTTCTAATAGCGCGGAAAACTTGCGCATTGGCATCCTAATAACGGGAAAAATAATATAAAAAAATATAAATTGGTTTTGAAATCGCACAAGAGCTCTAAAGTTTAGAAAAAAGGGAAAAAATCTGCACTTTTTGAAAACTTATAAATTTTTTTTAATAGTTTACTTTATTTGTAATAGTGAAAAGACTACTCTTTGTAGTTACCTAAAGGCGTGAAAAATACTTTTGGACACATTGCCGTTCATCTGAATTCGCGCAAAAAGCCTAAAAATCCCCAACCTAGTGCTCGGTTCGAATACCTACGTGTCTAAGCTGAATATGGTAACTTTAACCCTTCAGCTGGCGCGCCAGTTTTTGGAACACCAGAAAGTGCGCGTGGCACAAAGTGCAAGGTCTCTTTCAATCTTGATTATTCCTTTTGTAATAACCTTTTTTTTTCAAATTGAAAATAACAATTCTGCGTTTTAGGACAAGATATAAAATGTTGATAATGTTGAAATATATTTATAATTAAAAGCCAAAGAATGCAGACACAATCACCTTATTTGAAAACTGTCGGATTTATTGAATCTATTGACAACTTGCGAATTGATTCCTATTATGTCCAAAAACCTAAAAAACAATGCTATTTTCCATCTTTGTGATATGCGGGATACCGTGTAATAGCTGCACATTTGATAGACTACATCAACTCCTGCTTTTGTCGTATTGTAATACAGTAGAATCGCTGGTTTACCACGGTTAAAAAACGAGTAACAATGAATGGAAAGGAATTCAAGGGTCAGAAATTCAGACCTGCATTATAAAGGGTGTAGCTCTAAATAGAAACTGCTTAGAACATTTAAACCTTACATGTAAAAACAAACCTCTCAAAATTACGAAAATGTTGCACTTTGTACACGAGCGCGCCCGCTGAAGGTTTAAATCGGTAGACCTGCAAGTCCCTCTATGATTTCAGACAGGGTGGGGGAGGATACGATCCCCCAGATATCGTTTCTTAGGGTGTTAATTCAAAATTGAGGTACTCCGATCCTTGTGGTGCCATTTTAAACCGGATCCACAGTCCTCAGCCGGTAAAGGCTATATGGACAAGGTCTGGAGCATTTCTAACCAGGAGGCATAGGCAACAATAACAACAAATACTACTTCTAGCCAGTTAGGAACATGTACCAATTCAATTCAATTTACTGTGGAATTGAAGAAATGTTCATTGCGGCTGTGTAGTTTGCTCTAATTCATCGTCAAAGAATGACTCAAGGCATCGAAATGAATAAGCATTATAATAACAGTATATTTTTGATAATTGCATTTCACAAAGCGAATTTTGTCAACTGGAGATCTTTCAAATGCTACATTCTTATTCAATAAAAGAAAAAAAATTACAACATCCAACGTTTCAAATGAAAAAGAATTAATTACCAGCGATAACTTCACCAATTATTCGGAAATATATTTCCTTTTTAACGTGGGACAAAAGGAAGCAGATTACATTTTCCTCTCAGATAAATGGTACGATCATTATTTAAATTTCACTTATCCTATAAATACATTACATTTAATTTCTGTACACAATTGGAAACCGCAAAATTTAATAGAATTATTCACATTATTCTTGTTCTTATATAAATGCAATGGAAATCTCGAAATTCACTTAAGCATTGAAATGACGTCTATGTTGAAATTGATCTAAACTTTTATTAACGTGAATATTTATAATGCATTTTTAAAGGCAACTGGGCTTTTTTTAAATGCATTTGAGCATTTACGAATGAAAAAAGCTACCCAAAGAGATTTATTAAATTACTATTATAAGAGAATTAAAAATAACTGAAAATCCTTTCAGATCTCTTTACTGTAACAAAAGGATCACGAAAAACACTTGAAACATCAGATATTTTCTTTAATTTCGTTTAGACAAACTTACATTTTCATCTGTTGCATCCTTCTCTCATCCAATGAAAAACATAATTACGAGTTCTTATCTTATTGCCACACATCGTACACAAATTTTTCCTTAAAAATTTCTCCTTTAGTATACAAAATACAAGGAGGCAAAAGTATGTTTATGTGCATAATTTATTTTAAATCTTGAAATGGCGCTGGGCATTTTTTTTCCTTTTCATTATTATGTGAAAATGAAACACGTAACTCAAATACATTTTTCAAAGAAGCATTACTTAATAGAGATGTGCCCGATATTTCTTTTTGTACGTTAGAATAGTATAACTCTGCAATTCGCTTAACTTGTAAATAATGCAAAGAGATTTTTGTTGAATTGATCCGGAAATGTTTTTTTTTTTTTAAACTTGGCTGATTTTGTGATAAGTATTCAAAATGCATGCCTTTTAAAAGAAATATCTAACTGAACGACCTCTTGACTTACTATTAAAAGGATATTAAAAAGAACTTAAGCTCCTTTAAGATCTTCTTAATGTATCGAAATGCTCATGAAAAAGCACTTGAAAGATCATACATTTTCGTTAATTTCATTTGAGTAAAACCTTTTTCTTTTCGCTATAAAGACTCGCGTTAAGATCATTCTCGTGTCTTTGTAGTTAAAAGACTGTAAAAAGTGATAAATATTTTGTACGGAATCAGTTTTTCCTTTTAATGAATTTATTTGAAATGTTTCAATATTGATTGATGGTTAAGATGGTTTAAGTCGAAATATACGCACAGTTAAAATTTTCCGTATATATGGTTTGCTTAAAATGAGAAGACATAATTAAAACTGTGCAAACAGAAATAGAGAAAACACTATTGAAATTTCACTTTTGCAATCTACCCACTTGAGGCTAATTAATCAGGCTTTGTCAAAATATCATCTTATTAGAGAAGAAATTTAGGTAAGTACCCAACAAACACAGAGGCATCGGGCCGGGGTCGGAAGATTCCGGCCAGCCGATTTCACCACTGCCGGGCCGGCGCATTAGGTCAGTATCGTTTCCGTCACGGCTGTGTCCTCTCGCCCGCGACTACCCCGTCGACTTCTGGGCCGCTTCCGGTAGGAATCGAGCCATCGTTCATCCGACTGCGAACCGTTAGGCAGCCGCGATTAAGCCATCGATGCGGACAGATAGCCGGAGCGTAACCGGAGGTTGACGGGCCGGTTACGGGAGCAATAATTGGTGTCGACATACCGTCATCTACCCATCCCGTAAACAGCAATGTGCCGTAGGTCCGGGCATCATGCCAGCATTCTACCAGAATCGGACCGCCGGCATTTTTTTAAAGTTTTGCGTAGGACCCTTTCGTTTATATGCTTATTTTTATTTAATACATTGACGAATAACCTCTGATATCAACCCTTTCACTTTTATTATTTTTTTTTGCCTTCATATTTCTAGTATTCTTGCCAGTTTTGCCTTATGTATTTTTAGGTATTACCAAATACTGATCTTTGTTATTACCTAAAAATTTTCATTTGAATCACAAGTTTACTTGTTACAACAAAACCTCCTTTTGTATTAAGATACATTTACCCAAATTTGAAAGTTAAGATAACATTAATACCAACCATTAAAGCTAAATCATCTTTCCATTCGATCTAAGGTTCCCGTTTTTTTTTTTTTTTTAACTTAGAATGAGATTATAGTATGTAAAACAGTACTACTTTAATAATTAACCCAAAAAATTTGTACTTCCCCAGTATAAAATTTATTAACATAATTTGATAAATTTATAAACAAATTTGATAAATTTATAAACAAATTTGATACATTCATTTTCAAAACTTGACTAATGTGTAGTGTGTATGATGAAACCCATCTTTGTGAGCTCATGAAAACTTGCTCAGAAGAATTTATTTAAATTATTTTTTGGTGTAGAGTTAATAAATGCTCTACAGATAAGAAAATTATTTTTTGCATAGTTTTGTGAATTAAAGAGTAATTCATTAAATTCTTATAAGTCATTTTTAAAAAATATTTTCTTTTATATTATATTGGACATTCAATATCCAACACTTGATAGTACTATTTTTGAGAAATAGTTCTATGATAGTAATATTTCTACAGAGTAATAGTTTCTACAGAGTTGATAGTAATATTTCTATTATACAAAATAGTACTATGATAGTAATATTTCTCAAAAATAGTACTATCAAGTGTTGGATATTGAATGTCCAATATAATATAAAAGAAAATATTTTTTAAAAATGACTTATAAGAATTTAATGAATTACTCTTTAATTCATAAAACTATGCAAAACAAAAGATAATTATAGAAACACATGTTTTTAAATACAGAAAAGAGCTGGTTTAAAGTAAAACATAGTTTATTTAGAAAGTACATAGCACATTTACACAATTTGTTCTACGAAACAGGATCCTTTCGCTGTGCCTCTGGCTCCATCTTTACAGCATCTAGGGAAAAAAAAGAAAGAGAAAATCAGTTCATAAATTTATGTGAAAGGAAAATGACTCCCATCCCCTGATATAATTTATGAAACAAAAGAAGAATTTATTTAAATTATTTTTTGATGTAGAGTTAGTAAATGCTCTGCAGATAAGAAAATTATTTTTTGCATAGTTTTGTACATTAAAGGGTAATTTATTGTTGTAAAAATAGTTGATTGTTGAAAGTAGTTGAAAAAATTCATTGTTGATAAAGTAGAATTAAATAAATCCAATTAGAAATATAAATTCTGAGACAGGGGTTTAAAAAAACTTGATATAAAACAGCACCCAACACATGAGTGCAATTTTAAATCTGTTGTCATTTTATTGATAACTACTTCCAAGAAGTAAATTCCTACCACATTTTTTTGTGAAACCAATTACATACTGTGAAAACTACATCATGTAATAAATATTTACTTGATTAAATAAATATACTAATAGAAAATAGTTATAAAATATTTTTTAAAGAGAATTCCCCTTTTCACTAAATTTCTCTCTGTACAGTAGAAAATCCAACCATGTCGATTAATTTGTTATTATAGATATAAATAAAATAGAGTAGATTGCCTTGATAAGAGTACAATAATAAGTTTTTAATGTTGAGCATAATTTCAGCTCAACACTGAAAGCTGAATCAGAGACTTGTCTAGAATGACACCAAAATTTCCTCTTCACTATTGACAATAATGCTGTTGAAAGTAGAGAAACACAAGAATAAAGATTGAATGCTAAGTAAAACATTAGCATACAAAATCTTAAATTTCTAAATTTGATTACAACATGCCATAGAGAGCATTAATGCAGATGCTGGGTCAGATTTAGAAATTTAAGATTTTATATAGTATTCAATCTTCATTCTTGTGTTTCTTTACTTTCAATGTGAGAGTGATTCTCGATAGTGAAGAGAAAATTTTGTTGTCATTCTAAACAAGTCTCTCAGTCAGCTTTCAATTATTGTACTCTATCAAGGCATTTTAATCTACTTTATTTATATCTGTAATAACTAATCATATAATTGACAGGATTGAATGTCTTACTGTACTCAGAAATTTAGTGAAAAGGGTAAATACTCTTTAACAACTAATCTATTACTATAATAATGAATAAAGTAAACATTTATTATATGATGTAGCTTTCACAGTAATTGGTTTTACAAAAATTGTGGTAGAAAGTAATTTGGGATACTAACTTCTGCATAGTATTTTAATAGAGCATATCTTTTGTTACTTAATTGTCAAATTATGGTGGAGATCTGAGTATAAAATATTTTTTATTTGTGAGCAGCTGTTATTAGGGATAACCACAGTAAAAAATTATTCAAAATATACTATTTAGATTCAGTAATTACTAAACAATTGTTATGATATATTGTTTGATTAGTCTAGGTTAATTTGAAAAATGAGGTGGGTAATATTGACTAGCTGTCAATGTTGAGTGAAATGGCATAGATTATATTATAAAGTGTGAAGAAACACTTAGACTTTTTGAACCAAGCTTCTAACCCAAATTTAAATTTTTTAAAAAATATTTTGCTAATGAGAGTATTTTCACAGATCTTAACAATGGAATAGAAAACCCGTATAGTCAACAAATTCATGGATAAACGATTCAGTTCTAAAAGCAAAAAGCCTGGTTTCTGTATACTGTTGTAACATGATTATTATAAAAGTATACAGAAACCAGGCCTTTTGCTTTTAGGGCTGCATCTTTTATCCATGACTTAGTTGACAATACAGGTGTTATGTTCCATTCTTTAGATCCATGAAAATATTTTCAATTTTAAAAGTTTTATTAAAATTTTTTTTAAATTCTGATTAAAAGTTCGATTTGAAAAGTTAAAAGTATTTTATTGCACTTTGTAAAATAATCTATGCTACTGCACTCAACATTGACAGCCAGTCAATCTTTGTATGCTTGCATCATTTTTCAACTTAATTTAGATAAACCAAATAATACACCATAAAAAAAACCTACACACTTGCAAACATAACGTTATTATAGTCAACAATTGTTTAATAATTAACTGAACCTAAATAATATATTTTGGAATATTTTTTTACTGCCCTTATCCTTACACTTTATAATAACAGCTGCTCACAAAAATATATTTTATGTGACAGATCTCCACCAAAATTTGACAATGAAATAATAAAAAAATTAAATACTAGGCAGAAGTTAGTATTCCAAATGACATTCAACTACCTATTAGCTCATCAGCGAATAATCTAATACATCTAAAAGCAATATTATTATTATTATTATTACTTCTGTAAGGAATTATGAATGAACCTCTAACTACTTCTCATGGAATTCTGATAATTAAATTAAAAAATTTTTAACATTAACTATCAAGAGTAAAATAACCCTTGGCATTTTATATCTTTATAATATAAAAATATAAAATTTTTTTTGGTAAGCAGTTATGATAAAAGACTTTCACAAGAGTCCCGGTTAACTGAAGTCCCTGAACTGCACTTTCAGACATACCTAATACTTTAATAACAGGCTTGCCAGTTAAAAATATAATGAATAAAGGAAATCAATATCAATCCACAAATTACTGCAACCAAAGTTTATGAGAATGTTCGGATTAGCGTATAAAATATACAAAGAGAAATTTGAAAATTTGAGTTGTTTATTAATTAAGAATTATGTAATAAAAATATTTTTTATGGTTTTTCATAGAAAAATTCAAATTTAAGTACAAAAAATAAATAAAAAAAAATATATTATCAACTTTGTGATTTTGCCCACAAGTTCACTGCTGAAAAAAAAAGGATATCTAGAGAATTAAAAAAAAAAAAAGGGTTCAGTGAGGTTAAAATCAACTTACAGATTATGAATCGAGCACACTGCCAAGTGAGTTGTGGAATCTTTTCATGGAAATCACAATGAGGTGAAGATGGATTCCAGTTTCAGAATTCTGTAAAGAAACCAATATTTTCTTATAATGCCATTAATAAAAGTTAGAGTGATTTGTGACACCAAGAAGCATTGAAAAGCAGAGTTCACTATTTATTTATTTATTTTACAAATGCCACACACTACCAAAAATAGCACCTATGCCATGAGTGCACGTGCTCTCCAATACTTCTCAACAAGATCAGTAAAACGTTTTAGTGCAGAGCACTCGTCTATTTGCTTATCAGTGAAATAAAAAAGGTAGTATGACCCCCTTACATGTATACTTTGGACCATAGGCATAGCGTGCTTCTAACATTTGGGACGGATACAAATTGAATTCAGCTAGGGTCCTTCTCAGCGCATTGACTACCGATCGATCCTTAAAATTTGAAATATGATTTTTTGAAATTGAGTAACAATAGAATTGGTTTGAGTAGTATTCAAAAAGTTATACAATGAGGAAAATAAATGTAATATAAATAAAAGAAGAAAAAAAAATGTAGCATTGAATTTTTGTTATGGATCATATCATTGTTAAAAACTATGTTAGGGCTAAAGACATAATCGGTATTTTCAGTGTCAGTTTGAAAAAAATGGGAAAAAAACCAACTTTCTTAGAAGTTTTCTACAATTTTCTGATTTAACTGAACTTCTATTAACATTTTAATTTATTTCAAGTTAAGTTGAGGGGGGGGGGCACATCTATGCTTTGGACCAGTAAGTTCTTATTTATTTTGCACAACATGACAACTAAATACTCTCTAAAAGTCTTGAAAACAAATAGCTTATAAATCAGTTATTGAGGAAATTCTCACATTTTTAATGAAGATTTTACAAATGAACAGATTTTATATTTTCTAAATAAACCTTGGCATTTTATACTTTTATAATATAAACCTCTTTTTCAGCAAGAGTTAAAAAGACTTTCACAAGAGTCATGTTAACTTAAATCCCTGGACTGCACTTTCTCACTCACCTAAAACCTTAACAACAAGCTTCACAGTTAAAAAAGAATAAATAAAGTAAATTAATATTCAATCCACAAATTATTGAGACCAACATTTATGAGAAAGTTGAGATTAGCATATAAGTTAAAAAAATTAATTTGAAATTTTTAGTTCTTTAATAAATATTTTTATAGTTTTTTCATAGAAATATTTAAATTAAAGTTCAAAATAAATCTAAAAAATATTAAAAACAGTAATTTTGGCCACGAGTTTACTGCTGAAAACAAAAGTATATGTCGAGAAAAAAAAAGTTACAAACTTACAAGTTATGAATTCAAGTCAGCTTTGGTCTTCCAAAACGACTGCAATCTTAAGCTAGATTCCACATTCAAAATTCTGAAAAGAAACCAATATTTTCTTATAATGTCATAATAAAAATTGAACGATTTATCAAACTAAGAAGTATTGAAAAGTAGAGTTCTTTATAAACTTGCTTATCACTAAAATAAAAAAGGGGAATATGACCCCTTTACATATAACTTTGGGCTAAGTTCTTATTTATTTTGAACAGTATGAATAAAGATTTTTCCGATGACACAAAAGTTTACCTAAAGTTTTAATAACAATCTAACATACATGATGTTATCTAAAAAGTTCTCATCCTTCAAGATTTTAAAGCTGAAACTGAGAAATAAAATTATATAAATGCACAATGACCAATAATTTAATAACTTAGGGATGAAAAATGGAATAACCTTTTGCATCTATATATGATTAAGCAATAACAAAAAATAAAAACAATTATAATCATTAATATTCACATTTATACTGATATGTGCATGAGTATTTTGCATCCTTTACGCACTCATGCATACTACATGATGGGGCATAAATCAGAATTATATGGTTTGTTGTGTTAAAAGTATGCATGATCTATAAGTATAAAATCAATAAAGTTCTGTTAGAATTTATAAAAATTATAGCATGAAATTGAACCTTCTTAGTTGGAATTGTGAAGTGTATATAAATATCCATAATATGCTAAATTTTTTGTTTCTTAATATAAAGCCCAAGTTAACATACAGGCAAAATGTTTGCAATGCTGGATATATTATATTAAAAACATAAATAATGTTGTAAATTTAAAAAAGTTTCATTGTAATAGTATAGCTGTTTTATGGATGAAGTTCTATGTAATGTAATATAAGAAATTGTAAGCAATTAAGAATGTCTGTTAAGTAATATTATGTTTATGTAAAGGTTTAATATATGGTAATTTAAAAGTTTTTTCCCCTCTCTTATGGCATGGCTCCTGTACAGTGATTCGCAATAAATATTTTGAAGAAAAATAGTAACTTTCTTTATTTTATAATTTTCTGCTTTGGTTGACTGGAGGTTGAGAAAGGAACAAAGTCTGTATGTTTAAAGAGAATACTTTGATAGACATAATTATTCTAAGCATTCAAATATTTACTATATAATATACTACAAAATATCATTGATTCAGAACTATAATGAAAGGCCTTTTTTTTTTTTGGTTAATAATAAAATGCTGTCTATATTACCATTAAAACAATGAATAATGTATTGGGATAGCAGTCAAAATTATAGCACCATTGACTCTTTTTTAAAAATTTTTAGTATTTCAGATCTGGTATTATGAAATACATCAAATGTTCAAATGTTTTGATTATCTCATGGATTTCGTAGGCATTCATGAAAAGAAAATTTTAATGTTCATACAAACTGATGAAAAAAAAAAGTTAGGTTAGAAAGAAATTGTAGTGGATTTTATAAACAGATTAAGAACATCCTACTGTCATATTAAGTCTTTTTTTGTTATTTTTTTTTTACCAATTTCATTGTACTTATTTATTTTAAAACTTTTTTCATGCTACTAATTGTGTGGAAAAATATTTTTCTCTTACTTTAGGGAATACTGCATTTATATATCAATAATAATTGAAAATATCAATATATTCAATAGTTATATACATTATATATCAACAATTTTTAATATAAATAATATAACCACAAGTAATATTGGTTGCTTTTGACATTCTTTTAATTTAACAATCCTCTCAACTGCTTGTGTGTGACAAGGGGGAGTTCTTAATTTGAGTTGGGATGTTTGTTTATAGGCTTATGAGCTAATTCAGTGAATGAATGAATGAATTTTTGAGTAAAATATCATAGAAACAAATGTCAATTACATTAAATTACATCATATGGATCATAATTATATTGTGCAATAATTTAATAATTATTAAAATTTAGATATCAAACTAATATTTTATTGATTTATCATACAATACATTGAACATGAAGAAAACTATCAAAGAAAATGTATAATGATGAACAAACCATTTACTTCCTTTGTCCATCTAAAATATTAACTGAAACACGAATCATCCGAACTGAATCCGAAACAAAATGTTTTTATTTATACATACGAAAGTGCTCGTAAATGCCATAAGTATTGCTAATATAAGTATTAGTATTGCTAATTCAATACACTCAGTTCAGTAGAATTTGATCTAAAATACGGTCAATTCATATTATAACTTGGATTAAAACACTATCATATAGCAGTAATAGAATAATGTTCACTATGTAAGGGTGTTAAATAAAATTTAAAGGCAATAATTTAAGACTAACGAATGAAACTTACTTGTGGATTAATTTCAGCAAACTTGTCTTGTAAGCAATCTTTAATGGCGCCTTTTCAATCACGTGCAACTGAATGTCCAATCAGATGACACTAGTGCATTGTAGTATCACGAGGCGAAAAAAAAGATGTTTTGAAATTTCATTATGCTATAGCTTTCAAAAGCTGCCTTTTGGTATTGAATATAAAATTTTATTGCTCTACTGAAATATTTTTTCAGGTGCTTCAAAATAGATATTTTTGTGAAAAGAGATAAAATTCTTTTTTTCTGTTTATTTTATGGTATATTAAATTAATAATATATATTTTTTGTAAATAAAATATTCAAAATATTTTTACAGGAAACTTGGGTATTTCTAAGTATTTCTAATTTTTAGATGTCATTACAGAACAACTGATTTTGTAGAATTTCGCAATTTTCATCATCTTAATTTTGCAGTAGTATATTCTTATAATACACATTGGAATGAAAAAAAACAATTTTTAATTAACGGACCTTAGTTAAAATAAACAAATCACATTTATTTAGAAAAATATTAATGCAATGTCTTTAAAGGCAAAGTGTTATTTTGAAATAAACATTCATATTTTTCAAAAGTCCATAGTAATCATACATGGTATGCTTTACTTATTTCACTGACATATTGAATTGCTTTCTGTTTGTCATCAGAAATATGCCTCTTCATAGGAAGTCATGTTACTTTAACACCATTCCATTCAATCATATCAATATAATCCTTGGCATCAAAGTTTATACGTTGAAATAAAAACTTTTTGATGCCACCTTCATTTTCAGCCCTTGCTTTTAGATTCCGGGGTAATCCAAGCTCTCTCTTACATGACTGCGATCATCTGATATCATACAAAGGACGAGATTTTCAGAAGCAGATTTCTGGCACTGGAAAATGTATATAAGATAGCATAATAGCATTTTTCAATGGCAACAACCAGAATTTAAACATTACTGTAATTGGAATGGATGGAACTGCCGTGAACACTGGGTTGAATAATGGTGTGGTTCGTTTCTTTGAAAAGGAATTAAGAAGGCCACTGCAGTGGTTGATTTGTCTATTTCATGGAAATGAACTGCGCCTACGTCCTAATTTGGAGGAGAAATAGGTAAACAACTAGAAAACTGCTATGAACTTCCAGTAATTGAATTATCACCTATTGAAAATGGCATTCCATTACTAGAAATTAAGGATGATTTAAGTGTGGACCCAAAATATTTGTTAGAAATGTCTAATGCAATCTCTGTTGGAAGGTGCTCTTCTGATTTGTCTATGAGAAAACCAGGAAAACTTTGTTATTCATGATAGCTTACATTAGCAAACCGAATACTTCACTTGTATGTGGGAACAGAATGTACTGCAAAAAAAAATCTCCGAATACTGACTGAGTACATTTTGTAAGTATATGCATCTGTTTCGTTTCACATAAAGCTGAAACTATCTTATATCCATGGATCGAAGCACTTGTGGAAACTTGTAAGCTATTCACGTTACCTCCATCAGACTCTTAAAAATGTAATTGACCCAGTCATTCAAAGAAATTCGTACTTCGCTGCTTCTGAAAATCTCCTCTTATGTATGATATCAGTTGATCGCAGCCACGTAAGACAGCTTGGATTACGCCGGATTCTAAAAGCAAGGACTGAAAAATGAAGGGGGCATTGGAAAGTTTTAAGTTCAACGTATAAACTTTGATGCCAAGGATTATATTGATATGATTGTACGTAAAGATGTTAAAGTAACAGAACGAGGCATATTTCTGATTATAAACTAGGAAGCAAAATAATCTGATCAGGAGAGTCAACGTACTGACTTCAGCAATTTTCCATGTCACACACAAGCAGTAGAAAGGATTGTTAAATTCGTTACCGAGTCACCCTTACCCGTCCGTGGCACTTCTGCAAGAGTTGCATTGATAAAAACGAAAATACATTCTCAAAAGATAATGCCAAAATTTAATAATAAAAAACAAAACAAAACACAATTCAATGTGTCAGTGAAATAAGTAATGGAAACCATGTGTGATTACTATGGACTTTTGAAAAACATGAATTTCTTTTTTTTCAAAATAACGTTTAACATCCCCAATCTCAAAGAACTTTTTAATCTTATGCACAGTAAGTGTGCGTTTAAATTTTCTTCTACACCCACTTTTGATTATATTCCTAAATCTGAAAAAGTTAAACCTCTGAATCAGGCTGATGAGCTTAAAGCAGGGTGTTTAACCTTTTGCAGCATCTGGGCCACATGGTAAATTTTTTCAAGGCAGGCGGGCCGCATAAAAAAGTCAACTACATTCAAAAGTTTAGTTTTATTATGAAAATGAAAAATACATTGTATATGTAATGTATAAAATATTATAATCTTGGTATGCAATGTGATGTGGTAATTTTGAACGAAATCGAACATAATGTGATTTTTTAAATTTGGGTTGGTCTAAAGCGAATTGCTCTCGACTCTAACTTAACTAGCATTAATGATCGAATCAATCTCTCAAACCAATTTTCTATCCTAGGAAACTGTCGTAATCCGGAGGAAAGAAATTCCCGCTGCTAATGATGAATTTCCTGTTAGGCGGGAAACCAAACCTGAGCCATGTTTTTTTTTTAATGGCGGAAGGGTACAAAGATACCCTCAACAAAATGTACAACCTAGTCAAAATTCAATATCCCAAATCAATTTCATGAAACTTTGTCAAAATCTTATCTGAAAACATTACTGCAATTGGATTAATATCGGACCTTTCAAAATTACTTAATTTACTTACGCATTGAATTTTTTTGGAAAAAAAATCCCAAAACCGAACGGCGACTTAAAAATAAAAAATTTATGTTCCGATCTTAATATTTCAAATCTTACCCAGTCCATTAATTGTTCACAGGTTAATTCTGATAGTGTTATTCTGATAGTGTGGTTTCTGATAGTGTTTAACATTTTTCCTTTATTTTTCTGTTCCATGCGAGGCAGTTTCCTCTTATTGAAGTTCCACACTTGATACCCTATCAGGGAATGCTGGTGTGGGGCGTTCGTTTTTGCTTCCCATGCTTCAGTCCTCGGTTCGATCCTGCAAAGTGCAGTTCTGTTATCTGTACTCACGGATGTTCAAACCTGCCAATTTAATTTATTAAATATAACTTACTTATTATTTTAAACTTAATTGCCTTATTTTTTATTTCTAACATTTATTTAAACTAATTTTTTTGCCTTTTTTTTTCTTATTGTAAATATTATTTCTCGTATCCTGATTCAATTACAAAAAAAAACAATGTAATATATATTCTTCAATGTACGTACTGAGGATAAAGGGTCTTATTTTTTGATATTTTTTGGTGTCTCATGACATCTACTGTCTATGTCTCTGACATTACATTACATTAATATTTTTCTAAATATGTGTGATTTGTTTATTTTAACTAAGGTCTGTAAATTTAAAATTCTTTTTCTTTCATTCAAATTTGTATTATAAGAATATGTTACTGTAAAATTAATACGATGAAATTCGAGAAAAAATTCTACAAAATCAGTTGTTTTATAATGGCATCTAACAATTAGAAATACTTAGAATATGTAAATTTCCTGAAAAATATATTTTGAATATTTTATCTACAAAAATATATATTATTATTTTAATATACTATAGAAGAAATTTAAAAAAATACAAATTTTATCACTATTTCCTCTCTTATAAATAAAGAGTGGTGAAACAAGGACCCATTTTTAAGTAGATATTTAATTTCTCCAGTAATATATAAAATTGAAACTAATTTTCATCTGTTTTTATAAGCTTCTAGGGAGTTAAAAACATACACACAGAATACAATCTTTACATACAAGGAAAATTATGTGAATTTTCACATAATACAATTATACAATTTCACATAATACTTTTCACATAATACAATCTATACATACAAGGAAAATTATGGGAATTTTCCGCGTAAAAGAAGTTTCACAACAATGAAATAAATATTTTTGAAAAGTCTGTTAAATTTAATCTTCGCCTTCCCTTTCAAATCCATAATTCTGATGCAGATATCTGTTACTTGTGGTTACGAATCGGAGGTACAGTTCCGGGACGATGCAGGGAAAACGATTTCGGTGCGATTCATATCAACCCATAACAGGCACTGAAACACGTAAACGGAAAGCGTTTCCCCTTCGGAGGTTCGTAAACAACCCGCCAGTGGCCCGACAAAATTCTCCCGTACTTGTCGTTCAACCGGTGCCTCCAGCACTGGCCCGATAAGCTGCCGTCAGTCCTGTGTTTGTTGGGTAAGTAATTAACTGGTAATACCATGAGGAAGCTTTGAAAGTTGTGTAAGCAAATAAATTAAGTGCAGCTTAAGTAAAAATAAAAAAGAAGAAATAATTCTCATCATCATGCCTAAAAGTAAACATAAAAATGTGAAATGAAGGATTCAAAATAAAAATTATATTTATAATTAGTACATTAATAAGGAAATGTAAATGGATGTTACCTTCGTTTTATTTAATACTAGCATTATTGCCCGGCATTGCACGGGTAGATATATAGATATAAAAATTTTCATGCATTCCATCAAAAAATACTGGTCTGTACCTCCCACTCTTCATGTTTATCTGGCCAGACAGAATGCGCTTAGCGCGTTTCTACTGAAATAATATACAAACAATAAGAAAGAAAGAAACTTCGAGCCTGCGGACCTTCGTCTGATTATTCGTCTGATTTTATTGAGAATTAATAACACAGTGTTGCGTGATTTGCACGTTTGGATTGAGTAAGTTAACTGTTTAAGTATATTTGTTAGATAGTGATTAATTAGATTTAATTAGATTTGTTTGATCCACTGTTTAATTAGAAATAAGTTTTATAATATACATTTGCCTTTATTTTTTATTTTTCTCTTAAAAACGCAGTATTTTCCACATCACCCAAGAGGTAAGGTGCAAGATGCGTTATCCCCTTTATTTAATCAAAATTAAGGCGGGATTCCGCATGAAGTCTAAGCTCAAAGTTTCTTTCTTTCTTATTGTTTGTATATCATTTCAACAGAAACGTGCTAAGCGCATTCTGTCTGGCCAGATGAACAGGAAGAGCAAGGAGTGCAGCCCAATACTTTTTTTGATGGAATATACGGAAAATTTTATATCTATATATCAACTCGGGCAACGCCGGGCAATCATTTTTTAAAAATAATTTCATTAATTTTCTTATGTCTTAATATACACTGGTGTAAGAAATTAAGAGAATTTGCAGACTTGGTCGATTATCTTTAAAACTACTGTACCTATTTTAATGAAATTTGATATGTACATACATTGATACAATACAAAACAAATAACCCTTTAATAATTGTAATACACACGCATGATCGTGCGTAACACTCGTTGGAGTCGGAAGGTATGATACAGCGGTTGCAGAATAAACAAAAAAATGGGTTAATAGATGGGTTAATAGAGGGTATGGTCCCCTCTTACAGATATACAGGTCTTGTAGCGTGATTTCATACTTGAAATAAGGCAGTTTATCATTTCCTGTGGCAATTGGTCCCACTCGTTCATCAACGCTGTTTTCATTCCCTGGATGGTTCTCGGAGGGGGGGGGTGCGAGTTGCAATTGCCCTCCCCAGAGCGTCCCAGACATGCTCTATAGGGTTAAGGTCTGGAGATCTGGCTGGCCAATCCATCCGGCGAATATCCTCACTCTCTAGAAATTCGTCGACCAGAAGAGCTCTTTGTGGCCTCGCGTTATCGTCCATTAAAATGAACTCAGGGCTAACTGCACCCCTGAAAAGGCGAACATTCTGGGAGAACTGGTGTGAAGTATAGGGATGAGGCTCCAAGACCTCATCCCTATACCTCACACCAGTCACAGTGCCTCTTTGAAAGACATGGAGAGGTGTGCGGCCATCGAACATGATGCCTGCCCAGACCATTAAACTTCCTCCACCGTAATGGTCGATTTCGTGGACATTGGAGGGTAGGTAGCGGGTCCCTGGTTCTATCCATATGAACGTACGGCGAGAATCAGTGTTTAGGCTGAACCGGGACTCATGAGTGAAGAGAACGGTCGCCCATTGATCCATACTCCAATCTCTATGCTCTCTGCACAATCATAAACGGATTCTCCTGTTCGTAGAAGTGAGAGGGTCGCAAATAGCAGGTCTTCTTGCAAACAACTCTCTCTCAATAAGTCTTTTGGAAACAGTCATCCTTGATACACGGGTTCCTGTGGCTGCATACAAGTCACGAGAGAGCTGAGAAGCTGTAGCTCTCCTGTTACGCCTCGCTATAATCGACAAATGACGATCTTCTCTGGCCGTCGTGGCTCTTGGAAGACCTTGCCCAGGCTTTCTCTCGATGGATCCGGTATCCTGGAACTGTTTCCATAAGTTATACATGACACTGGGAGTTAAATTGAACTCTCTAGAAATTTGGACTTGAGATTGGCCTGCGTCTAGCCTCCCCACTATTCGCCACCTAATTCCACCATCTAAACGTTGGTGGTTACTCAATTTTACTGTTACAATTTGAAATTAACTGATTGCTGCAAAATAACACCAAGAAATTCGCCGAGGTGTGCTAGCGAACGACATTCGTCTTAACTTACGCGCGCTTATAAAGCCTGTTTCTGTACTGGCTCCGTCTGCACACACATGTACGCTTACGTATTTGACGTACAAATTTGCATTTTTGACTAGAAGCAGTGGTTTTACATTCGGTTCAGTTCTTTTAATGAAATTCGATAAAATATGCAAATTCTCTTAATTTATTTCACCAGTGTAACTAATGGACTAATAGTTCGGAATCAAAGTTATGTGTCGTTATATTTCTGTGTTTAAAGAGCTTTTCCTCCCCATGCTTAAAAAACCCAAAAACTCTAAAAGGTTTATCTTATATGATTTCACGGAATAAGAAATTCAAATACATATCGTATGTTAAATCAGTTTCACGAATTTAGGGGAAAATACCTATAGAACTCTTAAACTTCTTCCCATTTTAAGATCGTCAAACGATTAATATATTTAGATCAACAGAAGGCTTCCAGAAACTGGCTATGTGACAGAACTTAATTTTTCATGTTTTTCTTTCTCTTTTTCCAAACTTTATTAAGTTCTATTAGTTTGAACGCCACTGTCTAAAATTGTCTAAAGAAGCGGTTCTCAACCTTTTTAGACCCACGACTCCACTAAACGTAAGAAAAATAGAATAAACAATTCCCCCTCCCCGTCACCCCTAGACCAGCGCTCTACTCCCCTTCGCATCGAATTTCACTGATAACACAGCGCCTATCTTTTAGCGTGCAGAAATTTTCTTCTTGGTGAATAAAGTGTTGTGGTTAAGGCGCTGTATCCACATTTAAGTGGTACGCTCACCTCTTAGGGGCTAAAAAAATCATTTAAAATTAATTATATTACAACTAATTGAGCCCCAAATTTAGTTTTTACTGCGTTAAGTTTCTCGTGTCCTAAACATTAACTGTGTCGAATTTGGTCCCGGTGGGTGAAACAGTCTATGATTCTATAGCGGACAAACAAACAGACGAGCTCTATTATATATATATAGACTAGCCGCTGCTCAACGAGCATGGTCGCTTTTTTGTTTTATATTTTCTTCTGCAAAACAACTCAACTAAAAGTAACATATGTAAGGAATTTCACCATTGCCTGTCATCATAAATGTATGTTTTAAAGGGTATTCTCTATAAGGCTGATTCTAAAACATCGTGATTAAATAATGTGAATTTTCATTACCTCAGAACAGAGTTAAAGATAAGACTGAGAAACCCAACACCAATGGTTTTATAAATTACATCCCTCTCTGTATGTACTATTTATCAAAATTAAGATATGTAAACTTTATCATTACATCAAATAAAAAATTGTTAGGGAAAAATTTTTCACTTAAGAAATGGAGTAACAATTCAGCAAGTACTAAAATATAGTATGGATTACATCACTCTCTGTATGTACTATTGTTCACAATTCAGATATCTACACTTAATCATATCAAATAACAAATTCTGGGGAAAGTTTCTTCACTTACAAAATGGAGTAAAAATTCAGCAAATACTGAAAAAGGTGTAGAAAATTAACGATTATTGGCTGTCAGTTGCTATGCCGGCAATGGTTAAGCCTAACCTCGCGATCATTTATGCTCTCTCTTTAACGCCCCTCTCTTAATGAATTATTTTTTCTTCGCTTTCTTTCATGAAACTGTTCCCAATTTTCACTTGATTGTGCAGCTCGCTTTCGAACATGTCTGATACCTGTGCGTAAATCCATGTTGACCAACGGTTGCAAATCGTGGATGGCCGCTAATGTTTACATCTGGTAGTAGCAGCCGTTGCCATTTGCAGTGTAGAAATAGCGTAATTTATGTATTGCATACCTGCGCGTTATATATATATATATATATATATATATATATATATATATATATATATATATATATATATATATACTGCTTACCACTGTAAATGCAACACCCTGAAGGAAACATGCAAATAACATGAAATTTATAACATGCATTAGCGGAGGTGAGGTATGCAAATGATTAAAATTTCAGCGCAGACGCACATCACGCGCGCCTGTGGCACCACTTCAAAGCGCTATTTAAGGCTTGGAGATTTCGACGATTTCAAGTTCGGCAATTGTGTTTTTCTTGTGGTTTTTTCAAAAAAACGATCAATTATGCCTCGTCGAAAACAGCGATCATCTTTTGATCAAGTATCCGAGTTCGACAGAGGAAGGATAGTGGCCTACCGAGATTGTGGATTAGCTTTCAGGGAAATCGGTAGTCGTGTTGCACGAAACCAAACAACTGTAATGCGGATATGTGATCGTTGGATGCAGGTGGGTACGACGGACCGGCGTGTTCGATCGCATCCACCTCAGCGCACCACTTCACGTGATGACAGGCAAATTGTGCGCATGGCAGTGACGGATCGCTCAGTCACATCACGAACCATAGCACAGCACATGCAGTCTGTAACGCATCATCCAGTGTCTGCGCGTACAATTCGACGCCGTTTACAGCAGAGTGGTCTGTCCGCAAGACGTCCATTGGTTTGTCTACCCTTGACGCAGAACCACAGACGTCTCCACCGCCAATGGTGCGATGACAGAAGGATGTGGACGGCAGAATGGAATGAAATTGTCTTTACTGACGAGTCACGCTTCTGTCTGCAACACCACGATGGTCACATTCGAGCCTGGAGACACCGTGAAGAGAGGTTGCTGAACAGCTGCGTTATGCACCGCCACACTGGTCCTGCACCGGGTATTATGGTATGGGGCGGTATTGGATATCACTCTCGCACACCTCTAGTACGCATTGCCGGTACTTTAAACAGCCAGCGCTCCGTCTCCGATGTGTTGGAGCCAGTTGTCCTTCCTTACCTTCAGGGCTTGCCCACAGCCATATTTCAACAGGATAATGCGCGACCACACGTGGCACGCATTGTCCAACGGTTCTTCGTCAATCGCCAGATTGAATTGCTTCCCTGGCCGCCTCGCTCTCCGGATCTTTCGCCGATAGAAAACATGTCGTCCATGGTTGCTCTACGATTGACACAGATTCCATCCCCAGCTGCCACAGCAGATCAACTTTGGCAACGTGCGGAAGCTGCTTGGTCTGCTGTACCCCAAGAACTCATCCAAAGTCTCTTTGAATCAATGCCGAGGCGTGTGGCAGCGGTGATCTCCAACAATGGCGGCTACTCTGGCTACTGATTTTGGCAGGAACCACACTTTACAGAAGTCTATAAATTTAATCATTTGATACTTGGTCAACATGTTATCTACAAAATAAATTTTGTTGTGATATCCTATGTCTTTCTTGGTGTTGCAATTTGGGTGGCCAGCAGTGTATATACATATAACTTTGGAATTTGCGCATAAGAATTTGCCGCTGAGTAGATCATTTTTTTTGCATTTAGACGTTAGTACGTTAAAATTCAGTTCCCTGATATCACCTGATTACAAATGATGTGTATTGAAAGTTCGAAAGTAGGTCCCAATAGTTACTGACATTCTGAAAATCCTTCAAAATATTCACTGTTGTAAGATTTGGAATGATTTAAATTTATTTTTTTGTAACACATTTCTTATTACGTTTATAATTGAATCACTTTATCACCTTTGTATGTCATTGTTTTAATCACCTTTATGTATCATTCCTTATATGGCTTTACATGTCTTTTAATCGCCGTAGTTAACTAATACTTTTATTAATAAATCGTTATTTTGCTGTTGCCTTTCGTTTGGAGAAACTTGGGCTTTTTGAACCTGGAGCCATAAAAATTCAACCTTATAACCACGATTTAAATTTTGGAAGAGGCTTCCATTATGGGTGTTCTCAAAGCAACCTCTATGCAGTTATTAATAATTAAAAATGCAATGTTAAAAATCCATGTGAAAACTAGAATAGCGAATAATTTAACATTTTTTTAATAATCCTAGACTTAATTAACATCCGATATTTTCCTCGTCTTCATTATATTGCCTTTCTTCATAATCCATAATGTTATGGCGAGCATGACAGAAAAAGTAAACATGCCTTTTTAATTATAATTTAACGGATGGGAAAGATACGTTTAAACAATACAATTTTGACCCTCTTTGGAAAAGCACAGTTTTTTTTTGACGCTCCAGGTTCCGTTCTAAATAAGGAATTTTAAAAATATGCATGAAACAAGTCATTTGTGTCAGTTTCAGATCTATATATTGTGTACAATAACATCAGTGGTGATTAATTTTTGTCTCGTCCGTATACGAAATCAATAATATAGGGTCAGTTTTAGCTCACGTCAGAATATATCGAAAGAAGAAAATAATTAATAATTTTTTACTGGTTGTGGAATTATTTTTTGTTCACAAAACAAAAATGTAATATTATAAACCTATAGATTAACGAAATATTAGCATAACTCTTTAGTTTTAGGACTTCAAAAAAATTTTTAAAATACAAAGAAATATAAGTTTAAAAAAAATGAGTTTCTCATATTGTTTTGATGGTTTATCGCTGTGTTTCCAAACTTGTTTCAAGTTAGACCCTCTAAAATGTTTTCCACACATCTTGCAATGCCACCATTCCCAATCTGAATATTTTCATTAAAGAGGTACAGGACCTTGAAGCTCGACGAAATGGCTATAAATATGGTTTATTTCTAACAACAAAAACTCAAATGATATTAAAAAAAGAAGTTTTTTTTCTTTATACATATAAAGTACATATCTTTAAATATGTCATATATAAAAATGGAAATTAGAAATCTATAAATAATTTTCAAATTAGCAGTTTAGAATTTTATATGATTAACTGCTAATTTGAGTTTACGTGCAGCATTACTTTTCAACTATCATTAGAAAACTATTAAAACTACACTCATATGTATATTTTATTGTAATCCATATTTTAATTTCAGAAGATTGTTCAATTCTGGAATACTTTTTTTATGTGGGAAAATTATGCAAATAATTGTGATATTTTTTTAAGTTTTCCAATTTTATGCTCAATTTTTAATTTAAATAATATTTATTACAATTTATTTAGTTTTACATTACATGTAAATATATTATAAGTGTTTTCTGACCATCAATTACTTTGTGTAAGCATATATCTCAATTTTATGATGCGTGTAGCACTTTATGATTTTTAATCACCAGTGAATTATATAAAATTATAAACTGCCAATTTAAAAATTATTTATAGATTTATAATTAAGAAAGAAAATTTCTTTTTCAAATATAATTTGAGTTTTTGTGGTTACAATTATACCATATTTATAGTCCCCTCGTCGAGCTTTAAGGTCCTGTGCTCCCTTAAAAAGTCATTTTTCAGATACAAAGATAAAATGCTAAAAATCATCTTCCGTAATTGATTTCAAATTGAGAGTTTGATTTAACAAAATAGAAATTTGTAAGAAATAGAGCACCAAGAAACACCAAGAAGCATTCATCCCTCTGCCAAAGATGTACAAAAGCAAGAACAGAGTGGAAGAGAACCACAAGAAAAATAATGCACCTTCCTTATTGACTCAGAATTACGTCACAATAAAAATAGAAAAAACTTAACTAAATAAAATTGCTTAATTCTGCTGGGAAAACTGCAACAGTAATACCAAAAGTGACAGAGAGCACTAATGAAAGTCTATCGATAGAATTTGTTAAGAATTTCTAAACTGTAAATAGCAAGAATATAATTTAATTTACCACTAAATAAATGTGCTAGACTTGTAAATCACCGAGTTTGCTCTTTAAATGAGACTTTTTCCTTTAAAAAATATCACTGTCCGACAGTTTATGGTAAACGAATATTGATAAATTTATTCGGAAAATTGGCTGAAAAGTTATTTTAATTTAATAATCTATGACGAACCTCCAGAAAACACTTCACAATCTCCCAGGGGTTGCAACCCACTGGTGTAGAATACGATCGGGTAGAAAACAAGCTTTAGTGCCTTAAAGAACTGGACTCGACACCAAGACATGGCAAATATGAATTGATCAGACGTACGACAACTTAAAAAAAATTGATAAAATCCATCACATATAAAAATATGCATGGCAGAAAGAAAAATGAAGTAAAAACATGTATATGACACTACATATTCCGTCTCTTCAACTCGCGAGTAATGATAAAAATTTCAAAAATGAGACTTTCCCTGATCACGATGGATCATGTTTTTATTAACTCGCTTTCTTGTTTGTGTTTTTGTGTGTTTGTCTCGTACAAATCTTGCAATCGATATTTAATTAACTTCCCGACTAGCTAGACATTAGAAACTTTTAGAATAGCTCAGAGCACGATGAAAATGCATTATTTTAATACTTTAAGCCATCTTTAAGCAGAATTAAATTCATTTTCAGTTATTTTCAGTTAATTTTGTTTTGTAGACTAGTGCAGCCATCTACTGGCAGGGACGGGAACGAAAAGTTAAACGCAAGTTAACTTCCAATTAACTTCACTTTTCAAGTTGATGGGATAATTCATTAAAAAAAATTTTAAAAAGTATTTATTAATGCATAGAATTGTCAAGTTTATATGATTCAACAGAAAATTTGGTATATAAAAACATGGTATATAAAAAGTTCTTTTTATCTTGTAATTATTATGAATACCGTTATCTAAATTGAGACCTACTCCTGTTTTATTTTATCCTATCTATATCCTCGCTATCTGATATTCTACACCAGTTAGATGAAAGCAAAAAAAAAACTATTTAGTTTTAAAATAGAAATACGGATATGTTTTATCATGTCTTTTAACCCAACAGGTGTTTTATCTGGGAAAGAATGACATTAATCAGAATATGAATATTACACGATTTATCATTTTTATTAGTCTTCGTACTCTTTTAATATAGTAGTACATTTTGAGGTTGTTTCTTAGAGAAGGAATACTCATATGCTAAAAAGTTATTGTCAAATGTTTAGGGTTGAATCGGGGGAAGGGCCGTGTGGGTGGACCACGTGTCCTTAGGTCCGCGTTGACTGGCCGGCACACGTAAACTTGTGATAGCATCACCTCTGTATTCTCCCTTTGTCTTGAGTCTTTTGTGGAGATTAGGCCTGGGCGATGTTACATTTTTGACATCGCGATACATCGTCAGTCTACAATCGCGATGTGAAGATGTACAACACGAAAACGTAGCCAGCAGGTGGCAGCATGCCTCCCTAAAAAAAGTAACATAGATTCATACATAAAAATGAGACCAGGTTGTCCTGCAACATACTAAACTAATTAAACATTCAAATATATCTTGTTTTGAGCCAAGAAAATCTGCATTTCTCCATTATTTTGGAAGCAATGCAACTGTTTGTCTTGTAATAACACCCCCGCCTGTGATGAATACTATCTCTGAAGGTACACTTGAACCTTGAATTGCCAAATATTTTTTAGCAAGTAGTTTAAGTCGTCAGTCTAAGTATTGTCGGTGTGTAACCGGGAAATCGTCCCTTCAAGCTAAGCGATGCGATATCGTAAAACCGCGCATGCTTACAAACATCGGACACCGGAAAATCGTCGAGCTTCATGTCGTCGACTAAGCCATGCGACATCGTAACATCGCGCATGCGCACTCAGAAACATCGGAACCGTTTGTATGACATCGGGAAATCGTGCGTAATGCGTACACCGCTAGGTTTGTGACACCGAGAAACCGCGATGTTACGATGTTTTGAAAATTATTAAACCGGTGTGATGATGTCGGCTTCACACCGGTTTTTCACGATGTATCGATACATCGCCCAAGCCTAGTGGAGATACGCGAATGCACTATAGAAATAATCTCTTCGTGTAGAGATTTGTAAGAACATCTTAGGGCAAATTATTTTACACCCGTATCATGCCAACGGCAATTTAACTTATTGTACATATCATGTTTGTATATAGGATTAGGATTAAATAATAAAACTCTTTAGAGTTCCCAAAAGTTTCTTTTGCCTTTAAATAATTCCTAAGTCTTTTTTATAGTTATTTATTACTCTGATAGACACTACTGTCTCTTTTAATCTGCTTTCACTCATTATCTACAATTTCGGACAATATCTTTTATTGTAAGGTCAGCATATATTGTTTTATTTGCTGCTATGCAGTAAGTAATCTTCAAAAGCTCTTAAGCCGTACGTTAATACTGCAATAATAAAACGTAGAATAAAACTTCCTAACATCTTGAGTATAAATAAGTATATGGAAGTTATAAAAATGATAACTTTTGTAAAGGCTTGTCTTGATTCTAAGATAGGTATAATTCAATTTAGCCTGCTTAGATAAAAACCTATAGAACGCCAGTCATATAGACTCTGTTACTAATCCGATAATCTTTCGTTTTAAACTTCCTTAAAGGTTTTTTCTTGTTCTGAAATGATTTTTGAACCATTATTGAATTTTTCTTCCAGTAAGATTCTTCTACAGGAAATAAAAACTCATTAAGTTCATGGGATCTTCAAATTACTAAATCTATTGAACATAATTTTAGAAAATTTGAAAAAAGAAAAAAAATCCTATAATCACTAATGAGAAAACACTTAAAGTTTTTCTTATATTTTTTTTGCTTAAAAAATTGATCTTTGGTATCTCAGTGTAATTGAAGAGAGAGATCTGCAATTATTATGTCTTCAGTAATTTTGAGGTGATATTACAGAATGTAATGAACTTATATAATCCGATAATGAATAGTATCCATGATTGTGATTAGATGTGCTGGAAAATTATAACCAGCAACAGTGCTACTCAAATTATATAGTCTGTACAACCGATTAACGAAATATTTTTAGGTATGGGCTTTATATCTTGAAGAAATTAAAAATAAATAACATATAAACAATCATTATCTCGTATGTAATTACCAATGTAATCATTCGTAGTCCATCCTTGAACAATGGTACACACAAACACACAGACGCATATATATATATGTGTGTGTGTGTGTTAGTTAGTCATACTAGGAAGCGTATTTTAATTACTTGCTGGATCATTTCATATCTGATAATTGTACATTTTCCCTCAAATTTATGTTATTGTAAAATTAATGATGACACTGCAAGCCACTTTTTAAATTCGCCAGATTTTTAATAAAGAAAATGCCCGTTCTTTTTCGTTTATTTTGACATAGATAACATTTTTCATGAAATTAAAAATTTTACACTTGTATGAAATACTCTTAAAATATTGCTTTTAGGAGATGGCTGCCCCTAGTTCATAACAATGGCATCAGAATCCGTTTTTCCCAACAAAGAGCATGGCTTTTGAACTGGATCGAAATGCATTCGCTTACACTCCAAGTAATTCTGTGGTGTCATTTGCTGTATTCCACGCGTAAGGACTGGATATATACGACCTATGATTTTGGGGGTAGGCAGAAATCTATTCCTCTTGTGCCCCATTTGCAAGAGGGCATATTCAACTCAGATCATCTCCTTGTCTACATGGTAACATCTAAGACTTCCCTTTTTTACCCGAGTTCACTTTCCATTGTGTATTATGTTAATATTTATGATCTCCATTTTTTCATGCCATTACACTTTGGGAATATGTAGTAATTATAATTATAACTATAGAAATACAAAATAAAGGGAAATAACCAAGAAATTATATAACTATGACCTCAGCAGAAAGATTAACCAAATGCACATTTTATAATCAAGGAATTAAAACTACAATATGAGGTGAAAGTGGTCGGATATTCGTAAGAAAATGTCCATGGTGCAGTGATGTAGAATAGAGAAAATTTGAAAATAACGCACAAAATAAGTAAAAAATAAAATTCTTCGAGCTGGTAATGAGTTAATACCTTGCATATGATAATAAAGTTTCTTGTTGGTATCACGAACAAGTTCCTTGCTGCATACGACACGTCATAGGGAATTAGACACGTCAGAAGAATTAAACAAATGCACAGTATAGAATCTGGAATTAAAAAATACCTTTATGATATGAATTGGAAGTGATCAGATATTCATATGAGATTTTCCAAGGTGCAGTAAAATATAAAATTTTCCACACGTTGATAAGGTGTTAATGCCATGCATATTATAAAATAATTACTTGTTGCCATCATTAACATGTTCCCGGTTGCATATGACTCATGTCGTAGTGAATATTGAAGTCTGGCGAGTTTCTGTTTCAAATGAATGCTTTGTAGACTTCGAATCCACATTCCAGAAAAAAAATTGACCCATGATTTTACCCGATATCTTAAAGGTTATCCTTAGTTTAATGCTTTTCATAAAGTTTATTTTTTGGTTAAATGAGTGGAAGGATAAAATTTTTAAACGAGTTTATATTTGTAAATTTTAACGAGCGTTTCAAAGGGCCTTCAGACTTTTATAAGAAGTTAGTGATTTTATGCATGGCTTCCTTTGGTTTTTAGCTTTCTTTTATAAGCACCCTCTTCTAGCTAATTTGATGTCTGATGATTATATTTTAATGATTTTCAGGAAACTTTTCCATTTCATTGATTTTTTGAACATATTTGTTCAGAAAAATGCTTAATACTATTACAAAAATATTTTATTTAGTATTTACCTTAAAGCAGTGTTTTATGACTTGAATCTAGGAAATATGGTAATTTTTTAATATTTAACACATAGCTTTGCTATTAATCTTGCAACATGTCCACAGAAAATCAAATATTTGTTTGCGATTGAAGGTATTTAGAAATATGCAATTAATTTTTTTGCATTTAAGGAAATTTATATTTTATTAAAACAAGATAGTTGAATTAAACATTGAAAAAAACTTTTTAAATTCGTGGATGCTTTAAAAAATATATATTCTGAGTCTTCTCTAAATCTTTGACTACATTTTTTCAGTGCCTTTTTTGATTAATTTTTATATTTAGTCATATTTCCTAAGTGCCGTTAAAATATATTACTCTATGAAAAATATTTCAGATTCACTTTAATACATCTCAAAAAAGTATTTAAAGTTGGAGTTATATAAAATTCTACAACGACCTTCAAATATTTTTTTACTTTTTCAGATGTCAGTTATCCTTAGGCAAAGTTCGCTAGATTTATCATATGAAAAGAATTTTCTAAATGACTTTTTTAACCAGTTGTATTAATATTCCACTATAAAGCATGTTGAAACATTATTTTTATTCGAATGTTTTAAAAGTTAAAAGTTTGAAGTACTTACTGGGTCTCATTAGAAAAAAAAACTGCCTTGGACAATTTTTTTTTTCATTTTTTTAAAAGTTCTTTTTTTAACAATTTTGAAATTTTTTCCCGCACCATATTATTAATCTTACCGAAAAAATAAATTATTCAGTCATATCTTAACTTAAAAAATAGGATTTTATTTTCTAAAATATGCCTTAAAAGTACGAATTATTTGAAAAAACATACGTAAAATATAAAACGTTAACAGCGATAGATTATAAATTGATGTTTTATGAAACATTTTATGCAATATTCATCAAAAGTATGCAATATTCATCATGTTTTTAAGAGTTGCTTAAATGTTATATTTCGTGAAAATTAGTATGGAAAAATTATTGAAATTACGTTGGTGAATAATTAATAGGATTTGCTTTCGTTTTTCCGAAACCTGAAACATAAACGGATACAAATCTGTAAATTATATGTATGGAATGTCAAGTTTTTTGAAATCTAGAAATTAATATAAGTATTGAAAATGTTATTTGATAAGAGAAGTTCAGTAAGTAAAAGGAGCAGAGTCACCGTGTGAAATTTGGCGAATAACTTTGGTGATCAGTATTAAGTAGTGATAGCCAAATTTTAAGAAATGGTATGACTACGGGATTCCTACTTTTTTTTCTGTGCTTGTAGACAGTTAAGGTGTCAACTAGTTTTATTGTTTCATTATATTCTGGAAAATGTTGGAATTAGTTATATGTGAATATAAAGTACGTATTCAAACATATTTCCTAATCATAAAATAATAATCATTAATACTATTATATGAAAAATTCACATATATTTTTAGCTAGAACTAACTTACCCACACATCTCATGAAGAATATGATATATTCACCTTAATCTGATATAAAACATAAATCGAGGAAAGAAATGTTTCAAGTATTTCTAATTTCGAGAAATAGCGTACTAAAGTTAAATTGATCCAATATCTCTATTAATAATAATTAATTATTTTTGTCCCTTTAAATAAAAATTATCTGAAAACTCTTTTCATATTATTTCTCTATTCTCAAAGATTACTAACATCTAAAACGAAAAAAGTTGAAAAAATTGTACATAATTATTTGCTAAACATATTTAATTAATGGTATCGTAATAATTAATTTATAAAACCATTGTTTTTCATTTGATGATTTGGATAACGTTTGTCTGTTCTATGTTTATGCCTGAGGCACGCGTTAATTAATGTCATTAAATACGTACACTGGTCATCTATTACTAAAATTAACTAGTTATCTGGGAATTCCTTATCCTCTCTTGGTTACTTTCAGCCAGCGGAATAAATTTTAATTAGTTAAACATTTCCTTAAAGAACTTCGGAGAAAATGGATCTGGTAAAACAGCTTTTTATACATTTTCTAATTAACCTCATTAATTTTCTTTTTATTATTTTCTTAGGCAATTGATTATTTACTCCGAATATACATAGATTATATAGTAGAGTATAACAGTTTCTTAATCAGTTCCTTATAAAATGTAATGTCTTTAAAGAATGGAGAAAATTAATGAATAAATAAGTAAATTAATAAAGTTTTATGGATTTATGAATCAGGAGAAATTTGAAAATTTTATCTACCCAATATGTGCGTGCAGTGATGGTCTGACATGAACATCCCATGTGTTTAACAAATAAACTTAATTTGTAGATCTAGTGGTATTCTTACGTTATTCGGTCTACGATATTTGTGAATGACGACTACAGTTAATATCGAATCAAGTTTATTTACTTTATGGTATTATAAAAGTCACAAATATTACAAAGAAGGACTTAGGGCAGCCATACTCAAACTTTTTGCCGCATGCATATGCTTCCTACGTAAACATAGCACACTATAACTTATAATATCATAATGTAATATGTAAAACTCCAATCCTAGATGTATTCAAACGTTTATTTTAAAAATAAGTTTGGTTTTTTTATGCTGAGACAAACTTTCGACTTATTTAGACAAATCAGGTTTAACCCTTATAGGGGCAACAAACTCCACCGTTTGTACGGCGCAAACTTTTTCCCGATTTTTTAAACCTAAAGAATCTTTAAAAATTTTCAAATTAAAGGTTGCAAAATGTTTTTACTTCTTCAAACTGATAACAGATGGCAATACTAACCATTTTTCTGCTCATTTAACTGGAATACATTGAATGCAAGCGAAAAAAAGACTAGATTTAGGCGTTTGCACTGTGCAAACGGCGCCAATCAAAAGGGTTAAAATTGCTACATACTACTCTCCATACATCATCAAGGTAAGAATCAGTAAAGTGACTTCTTTATACATTCTTCGCATTGTTCATTTTGGAATTGGATGATTCACGAAGATAAGCTGATACGAACAACATGAGCAGCAGGTGGTATATTTCTGAATATTTTTTTATTTTTCAGACACTAATTTCCAAAATGAAGCTTACAAAAGGGCCGCCCACTTGGTGTATTGGTCAGCTTTCTTAGTTGACCCATAGTGGGCTTGGGTTCAAATCCCGAATAATATGGCTTGGTCATTTCCATGTTGTCCCCCTCATAGGAGGCAATGCTGGCTCACCTGTATGGTACTCCCATAAGAAAGTGGCAAGCCAGTCGCGGTGAATAATAATGGGTGAATGTCTCACGACAAAGTGCCTCCGCATAAGAAAAAAAACTGTTTACAAAAGCAGTGCGAGTGTGTAATGAGTGCGAGTGTATCTTGCCACGCATAATACCCTGGTGGGCTGTATTTTGATTATGTGTGACTTAGGGGATAAAGGAACTTTATATTTAATAATTACCCAGAATTAGATGCACTTTGCTCTGTGAAAGCATTGTGTAGGTGGTATAAAAATAAAGAACAAATCTTCAAAATTTAAAAACACATTAAAGCTTATTAACATTTAAATAAGACTGGCGTATACTCAAGCAATAAAGTTACAACGTCCACATCTTAGTAGAGATCCACAAGCGGTTTGTGACAAACCACACGCTTCACAAACATTACAAAGCGTGTCTTA
The DNA here is from genome assembly GCA_907164885.2 of Dolomedes plantarius. NCBI lineage: Eukaryota > Metazoa > Arthropoda > Arachnida > Araneae > Dolomedidae > Dolomedes > Dolomedes plantarius. The sequence continues at coordinate 64,791,639 of OU015497.1, forward strand.
ATGCAACTTAAAGGTAAAAAAAATTGCATTTAAAAATACTCGACCAATGGTAACAAAGAAAAGTAATTTGACTGCTATACTGAAAAGAAATAGGAATCACCATACAACTGCAGTGAGATAGGGAGAAACATTCTATTTCTGACAATATTGAATAAATGAAGGTTTTTAAAGGATATAGGATGCGCATGTAGCATTCTTGAAAACTGGTTTTGGAAACCCGCATTATTCTGCAAAAAAATTCTTATTTTCAATTTAAGGGTCTTCAGCGTAATAAAAAAAGAATATTAATTATTCTCATTCTGTATAGAGAGTTAAAAATTTAAAATTTAAAAAAAATGAGGTTGAACTCAGTAGAAGACAATACACTCGGGCACAGTGACAGGCCTACAGTTCATACTGAACAGCTGCGTTTCAGCAGAAAAAAATGAATGTATGATAATCTTGAGAACCGAGTTTGGCAGGCCTATATAAGCTTGGAAATATTCTGGATTGTTTAAAAAAAATTTAATTTCAGATATTCATAATGACGGTACCCAGGAGAAATCAGATTGTTTGTCCGGGCACCCAAAACGTCTCCAACTGTCGACAAAATCCTTCGCAGAGGCTCGTGAAATTTCTCATAAATATCACCAAAGGGTCACATTTTCAAATCAAATACTCAGTATCATTATCTAAACGGTATAAACACAAAATAAATGTAAATTAAGGGGAAAGAAAGAATATTCGCGTGATTTACACACCCTCGGTGACATTCTCGGTTGTTCTAGAAATGGAAAACTTCCAGAATCTGACAACCATGCCCCGTAAGACAAATTTATTTGGTTCTTCCAACACACAAAATATCTTCAAAAGTTGAGAAATTCGTCTCTAAATTCGCCAAAATTCTCGAAAATATCACCAGAGAGTAATGCATTGAATCTACCGCCCAAGGACACTAAACAAATAATATTTGGTGCAAAATAAACATAAATTAAGGAGAAATTTGGAATATTTATCACTATCTACAGCAACAGACTTCTTAGACTTCTACTGGTCACAACACAAAACAGAATGGTACCGCACATAAGAAGTTATATACAACCGTGAAAGTTATTAGTAACTGTTATTTAAGTGTTTTTAAATGCACACTGCTGGCCACTGTAAATGCAACACCCTGAAGGAAACATGCAAATAACATGAAATTTACAACATGCATTAGCGGAGGTGAGATATGCAAATGATTAGAATTTCAGCGGAGACGCACATCACGCGCGACTGTGACGCCACTTCAAAGCGCTATTTAAGGCTTGGAGATTTCGACGATTTCAAGTTCGGCAATTGTGTTTTTCTTGTGGTTTTTTTAAAAAAAACGATCAATTATGCCTCGTCGAAAACAGCGATCATCTTTTGATCAAGTATCCGAGTTCGACAGAGGAAGGATAGTGGCTTACCGAGATTGTGGATTATCTTTCAGGGAAATCGGTAGTCATGTTGGACGAAACCAAACAACTGTAATGCGGTTATGTGATCGTTGGATGCAGGAGGGTACGACGGACCGGCGTGTTCGATCGCATCCACCTCAGCTCACCACTTCACGTGATGACAGGCAAATTGTGCGCATGGCAGTGACGAATCGCTCAGTCACATCACGAACCATAGCACAGCACATGCAGTCTGTAACGCATCATCCAGTGTCTGCGCGTACCATTCGACGCCGTTTACAGCAGAGTGGTCTGTCCGCAAGACGTCCATTGCTTTGTCTACCCTTGACGCAGAACTACAGATCTCTCTGCTGCCAATGGTGCGATGACAGAAGGATGTGGACGGCAGAATGGAATGAAATTGTCTTTACTGACGAGTCACGCTTCTGTCTGCAACACCACGATGGTCGCATTCGAGCCTGGAGACACCGTGAAGAGAGGATGCTGAGCAGCTGCGTTATGCACCGCCACACTGGTCCTGCACCGGGTATTATGGTATGGGGCGGTATTGGATATCACTCTCGCACACTTCTAGTACGCATTGCCGGTACTTTAAACAGCCAGCGCTACATCTCCGAGGTGTTGGAGCCAGTTGTCCTTCCTTACCTTCAGGGGTTGCCCACAGCCATATTTCAACAGGATACTGCGCGACCACACGTGGCACGCATTGTCCAACGGTTCTTCGTCAATCGCCAGATTGAATTGCTTCCCTGGCCGCCTCGCTCTCCGGATCTTTCGCCGATAGAAAACATGTGGTCCATGGTTGCTCTACGATTGACCCAGATTCCTTCCCCAGCTGCCACAGCTGATCAACTTTGGAAACGCGTGGAAGCTGCTTGGTCTGCTGTACCCCAAGAACTCATCCAAAGTCTCTTTGAATCAATGCCGAGGCGTGTGGCAGCGGTGATCTCCAACAATGGCGGCTACTCTGGCTACTGATTTTGGCAGGAACCACACTTCACAGAAGTCTATAAATTTAATCATTTGATACTTGGTCAACATGTTATCTACAAAATAAATTTTGTTGTGATATCTCTTGTCTTTCTTGGTGTTGCAATTTGGTTGGCCAGCAGTGTATATAGGATATTGATACGAAATGGTTAGAACTCAGTCTTTAACTATTTTAAACCATTTAATTACAAGTAAATTAAGTTTTAGTTTAGGAACTATTAGAACTTAGAATTAAAATGTTATTTTTCTGGAAATAGCTATCTTATTTATTAAATTTTGGAAATCAAGGTACAATTAGTGAGAAAGAGACACTATCTAATGTAAAGATCTATTATTTAAAAATTCATATCCGTTACGTTGTTAAATCTCTATTAATAAAATTTAACGGATAGTTTAAAATATTGCTAATAAGCAAATAAAATCTGGAGAAATGTACGTCGTTATTTCAATTCAAAATATGTACGACTGCAAAACAAGTTTCACCAGAATAATCACTATTAAATGGAAAATTCTTATCATGAACTAAAAAGTAATTAGATATTGAAAACAAAATAATGCGCATATTTCATAGGCCATTAAATTTTCTCTAACTTTCGCTCTTAAATTCGCTGCAAAGCACTGTTAATTTTTTGTTTATTTCAAAAAAATACAGTTAGCAAATAAGCAGTTATTACTTTAATTGCTTCATTAAATAATACTGGCGATACAGATACTTTCGGCATGCATGCAGTTGAAATTTCTTCAACGGAATAACTACAGAGTATGCGATGTTTAAGATTTCAATTTCGGAGAGAGCGTTAGCACTTTAAATACGTTTTACGCCCTGGGTAGTATTAGATACTCTAGAATTTTTAGGAGGAAGCTAAGTTAACTTTTTTTCTCTGCATTCTTAAAGCATTTAGTTCCTTATAAAATTCTTGTGTAGGGATTCTTTGGTTGCAGTGTTATTAAACTTCAACGTATATATTTTTTTCTGGCAACGGAATAGTGTTACTCTAAAGTGAGAATGGGGTACTTTTTTTCTCGTTGAAATAACTGATGTGTAACAATTAAACAGAGGATTTTAATGTTTGAAAATAAAGAAAAAGAGCTGAGAATATTTTTTGACTGAGAATTATTTTTGAGATTGCTGAAAAGTTTAAATCTACCATAAGCTTTAAAATTAAAGCTATATTTTTATCAATTTTATTGAACTAATTATAAAATTTTACTAAACCGTTTTGGTCTTTCTTGATGTAAAATTGGAGATTCTTTGACTTATCTGGAGGTCTCCTGTATTAGTACCTGAAAGAACTCGTGGAGAATTCCGCCAGTTCATAATTGGTATCACAGAGCTTGTCCTAGCTGCGCTTTGAACTTCAGGGGTACTTCAGGCCCTTTGTAGGTTCGCCAGCGGACACTTTAGGGTGTTACTTTATATCGAGGACGCAAAGTCTTCTTGATGTGCAGCAACTGCAATGCTGAGCAGGCTTATAACGGTAATTTCCTCAAATGTGTGAGCTTGACCGTAGATAATATTTATGCTGATCCGTTGATGTTCCTGGATTTTATGGGGATGCATAAACTCATGGAAGTGGTCTAGTTAGGGCAGAACCAAAATATAATTAGTAAGAACAACGACAAAGTCTACTGCATAGATCTCTACTGTATATCACTGCGAAATCTAGACACTTTCAACTTGTTTATTCGGAGTAGATGAAAAAGCACTTTAAAAAAAAGGACATATATGAATGTACTACCTTCCAAATTTTATCTTGACTATTGTATCCTATTTATCTTTCAAGATCTAAAGCTTTTAATTAGATGCTTTTCGAAGCAAGAGTCTCCAATTATGAGAGTTGAAATAATCTCAAAAACTACAAATGGGGATTATACGAGTAGTATTGAACAAGAAGACAATGATAGTCTCAAACTTTTTCTGTAAAAGTTATTTCTATTGAAAGTTATAAAAGGGTGACTACCCTTTTGCACTGATAATAAGAATACATGATATTATCAATGATATATTATCAATATGAACATATTGATAATATGTTCTATAAAAGCTTCTTTGCCTTAACGCTAAATGGATCATTGCTTTTTCCCTTCAATGATATTTCGGAATGACGGCCCCAGATGACAGAGGCACAAGTTTATTTCCTGTTTAGTATTAAACAGGACATGAATATTACAAAGAGACTATATCGAAGTTCAAATAAAAGTGATTAGAGTTGAAACAATACTCCCACAGTAAAAAAAAATGGCCTTAATATAGAAAGGTATGAATATTTCAACATGGAAATCAATGAATGACTACTTAAAGAGCTGAGATGGATATATACCCTTGGCGACTGTTATGCATCAGTAACTGAAATCTCATGTTGGAGGGCGTGGTTGTTGCGCTGCGTTTGTACTTAAAGCGAAGGATTTGACATCCAAGCGGTGGTTGTTGTAACGATGGACAGCCAGAGTGTCTTTTCACGTGCTGTGTGATTATTCATTCTAAATAAAGATGCTATCGACGTGGAAAAGTCTTCAGTCTTAGAGTTAATTTTTTTTCTTACAAAACATAACCAGTGTAAACAGCGACATTTTCGTGCGTTCTGTAAATGGTAATACCTAGAACTTGATACCCCCGCCATCCAGGTGAAATCCAATTCGTTCTCCGAACACCCAGAAAGTTGCAAATTATTGCCATATTTGTCGCTGAGCTCTCCCATATTCTCGAAATTATCGCCAAAAGTTATATATTGGAATCTAATGCTCGGTGACAATAAATAAACAATATCTACTACAAAATAAACATAATTTCAGGAGAAATAAGGATTATTTACAAATGCTGAGAGATACTGACAGCTATTTACAACCGTATTTTCTGTTATACAAAACAATTGTCTACCTCATGGGTCAATTGACTATCGGTTGTTGTAGTGTCCAGAAATTGTGCTGAAGAAAAAAGAGAAAAAAGAAAAGCACTATTCATAGAAGGGGGTTGCTATTGCCTCGAAAGGAGGGGTTAGACTGCTACCTGTTGGTACCTAGAAGGTATTTGATTTTCTTTCTACCACCCAATGGAAATTCCACTTGAGTCATTCCCCGAACTCTCACCTGGGGAAGCTCCCTCTAGGCGCTACAGGGTCCTCTGGGAGATTGTTGAGTAAACTTTACGTATGAAAAAAAACAGAAACATATTAATATATGAGTCACTAAAATAAAAATAGTGAAGTAGTTTGGATATTTAAAAAAAGCCAAAGTACAGAGAATGGTAAAAAAATTCAGGTAGTCTCTTCTAACGAAACTACCGTGGGTTCTTAACGTAGGATTATTTATCGTTGCTTACCTCTTTTGTATGTATATACTAGTAGCCCAGTCAAAATAGGTTTTATGGCTAAAAAAAATATGAATGTTTTGAAAATTGGTGGAGATGTTTGTTTAGGCATGCTAATGAACATACTAAAAGTCCCCACCGATCAGACTTGAGCTTTCTCCGCCATACTGGAAAATGTGTACACTTTTTTGGTTTTTTGGAAATAACTTTAAAAATATTTATTTTATAAAAAATAATTAAATACAAAAATTAAAGAGCATTAAATTATGAACAAAAATCATCCATAAAATTTTTTATATGTCTCACAGGAACAAAGATAATTGACTTTAAAAAGAGCACACTATCACACCTGGTACGCGCAAGCGCGGTTCCCCATCGCGGTGGGGGGAGATAGCCGCGCATGTGCATACCATAATTAGCCAAATTAGTTTTACACTAAATGGGAAGGTTTTTTGAATTTTTTCAAATAACTAGGGAAATGTTACCTTTACGTAAAAAAAGTTTATTTCAAAAAATAAAAAATATTAAATTATGTGCAAAAACGATTTTATACATTTTTGTCGTAAACCTAACAGGAACGAAGATATTGACTATAAATTGCGCGTTGATAATGGAGGTAGCTTCAAAGTCTCGTTGCAGGAGCTCTTCTTTGAATTTCTAACCTCTCCCACATTTCGGCATTCTTTAAACACAAGAAAATAGACTTTAATGTTTTTGGCTATGTAGATAATTAATCATTATTAATTTTATACATGAATGTAGTAAACTTGGGGGTATTCACTATGAGATTTCCATTGCGAATAATTGTTCAAGCTTACCTACTTCAGGATTTACTTGCTTTTTTCGGTACGGGATTCTCCCCTTCTTCAGGCATGTATAGATTGTCTATGGATCCGCTAGCATCGGCCCATTCATCAACTTCTTTCATTCGATCGTCATTATCAACAGGGCTGATGCCATTCTGACATACCCCATTGCAATTATTGCAGGCCATTGTGCAGTTGATGCATGATTTCCGACGTCCGCATCTTACTCCACAGTCAGCCTTACAGTTGCAAAACACCATGTTTAAAACTGAATCGGGAGCTATTGCATCCATAGTTGTGATGGGCACAAGAATTTTCTCTTGACGCTTCCAGCCCCACAGGCAGTTGGGCCTTTCTTTTTCAGGTGCTCCAAAGTTTTCCTCATTTTAATTTCGATGGCTCGTATTTGAGTGTGTGCGTTTAAGGTTTCTTGCGATGGTGGTTCAGTAGCAAAATCTCGAAACAACTCACGGAGATTTTTACATTCCAAATCCGATATGTCCATGCCGTCAAAAATTATTTTTGCTAAAGATGTTGGGGTCAAAAAATGAGCTCGGACGGCTTTACCGTATGCATGGCCAGGCAACATTTTTTCTACTGAAGTAGGTGCATAAATCAAAGTGAGTATTTCTTTTAACCCACTTCCAGCCATTATGTACCCAATGCAGCCTAAGAATGACATTAAAAGATGGAATCCACCAAGCCTCACAATACAACTTGATAATAATGGATTGGAAGTTGCTGCGACTATCTCTCGAGCTTTAATATACAGTGGTTGGTCAAACGTGAGTATGCAAGACTTTTGGTGCATTTTAACACACTGCTGGGCAGCATATTTCAGCACAGTGAAACTGGTGTCATACTTGCTTGGTGGTGAATAAACAAAAGGAAGGGGTAATACTTTGGTCTTTTCACAAGGCTGGTTTCTGGTTATACAATGGAAAAATCCTTTCCATTCAGGTATCTGTGGAAGACTTAACCATTTAGCACACATCCAGGAGATATCAGATGGCTTAGGCGTGGTAAATCTTCCGCTAAAGGATTTAAGACATTCAAATCTTCGATAGTAATTGTTTTTAACCCAGGCTCTCGAAAATTTTCAAACGTTTCCAGAGGAATGATTCCTATTTTGCCTACGGTCGATGCGGATGTAAGTTCGGTTAATTTTTTTATCTTCGTCCCGCGTTCCACTGCTGACGCTGGAGTAAAACAAGCAATGCCCCCCCATGCTATGAAACGTATTCAGGCCATCGATTGTCGACACATTGAAATCTACATTGTCAAATACGAATTGGTAGATTGATCCCTCGCGCATTTGGGGTTGCGGATGATTTATGGCTGACATCTCAAGTGTTTGGGATTCATAGTAAGAAGAACAAAATCCCAAATTCGAGATCATTGTTATTAAATTCTTGGAACAGAACTTTTTGTACAAAAATAAAGAAAGACCATTGAGCAGAGGAGACATAAATGATCGTGGCCTTAGCGCTGATATAATGACGTGAGCTATTGAAGTGACCTTTTTTTTTGCCTTAGCAGTCTTTTTTTTAATAATCAAGTGCTCCAAAAAAGATTTTAGGCTTTCTGGAATGCCCTTGTTCACATCTCTGAAAAGTTATCACTTGGAGGGTAGCAATGAGTGTCATAAACTGGTGTCTGGATATCTTCTTTTATTATGGCTGCAGCAGTTTGTACTATTCGTAGACGCTCCTCACGATCATTTCGTATCCTTTTGTCGTACCAAGAGTCTGATAAGACTTTAATTCCAGTATTACGTAAACATAAGACAGTAACTTTTTTGGAGTTTGAAGGAAAAATAATGCCATCCCCGTATTTTTGTTTCAACTTATTTATCAAAGTGATGTCGTCTGGAACTAGCCCTGTAATTTGAGATTAGAGTTCGGGTAGAGAGAATTGACAGTCGTCATTATTATCAAGGAAGAAGGATATTTCGTCTACAGCTGCTGAGACGTAATCCGACTCAGGCCGCCCTGTCTTTCTGATTGGTGCAGTGTGTAGAAAAAAAGTCATGAAGCAATCTTGGTGATAAATCGCATAAGCTGAAACGAAATCAGCAACGTTTATTATATGACACTGAACCTCCTATCCCCACTGGTCATGTCTATTCTCTGCAGCTTCAAGAACTTTGCTTTTCATTTCGAGACTCCTAACTTCATACATAGTTCTTCGCCTGTCAGTTGGTTTTTTCTTTTGTCTTGCTTTGAATTCTTCGTCTATCACTGCCGTACAAAAGAAACATTTTGTTCAAAAATTGAACTGAGGTAAAAAAGATCGTAAACTTACCGCGCGCTCTTCACTTTGGGATGTTGACACGATTTCTGCATTTATTTTTAAATCAACTTTTATACTTCCTGGTCTGGTGTAATTTCTCCGACACAACGAATGAACCGAAACAGATTTTAAATGTTCCAACTGTTCATTCTTATTGTCTTTTCTTTGGACACTAGCTCTCTTTAAAGCGTCGATCCCCTTTTCTCCTACATTTACGAAATCATCATTTGACAATAATTTTTTACATATAAAACATAGCTCCGTATCAGCTATTGTTCACAGACGCACACGGAACGGTGACTAACTATTAACTGGCTAGGAAAATACTAGGGTAAGACCGATTTGGCGCCTTACGGAATACACATGCGCGTGTATTCCAACCATCGCGATAGGCACCCACGCATGCGCGTCCCTAGTGTGATACTGCACTCTTTCCAAAGTCAATTATCTTTGTTCTTGTTAGACTTATAAAAAAAAATATAATATGTGTTTTTTGTACATTGTTTTTTGTAGAAGCTACCTCTATTATCAACGCGCATTTTATAGTCAATATCTTCGTTCCTAATAGGTTTACGACAAAAATGTATAAAATCGTTTTTGTACATAATTTAATGTTTTTTAATTTTTTGAAATAAACTTTTTTTACGCAAAGTTAATATTTCCCTAGTTATTTGAAAAAATACAAAAAACCTTCCCATTTAGTGTAAAACTAATTTGGCTAATTATGGTATGCACATGCGCGGCTATCTCCCCCCACCGCGATGTCGAACCGCGCTTGCGCGTCCCAGGTGTGATAGTGCGCTCTTTTCAAAGTCAATTATCTTTGTTCCTGTTAGACATATAAAAAATGATATGAATGATTTTTGTTCATAATTTAAAGCTCTTTAATTTTTGTATTTAATTATTTTTTATAAAATCAATATTTTTAAAGATATTTCCAAAAACCCAAAAAAGTGTACACATTTTCCAAGATGACGGCGAAAGCTCAAGTCTGATCGGTGCGGACTTTTAGTATGTTCATTAGCATGCCTAAACAAACATCTCCACCAAATTTCAAAACTTTCATATATTTTTTAGCCATTCTTCAAAATCGGGTCTATTTTGACTGGGGTATAGATGTATTACCCGGCTTCGCTCGGGATTCAGTTTCTGTTATTATTTTTATCAATGAATGGCCTCATGTTATGATGTTCTACAGTTTCCGCTAAAATTCTTTTGCGGTAGCAAATGGCATTAGTTTATTGTCGGTGCTATGGTTGTTCATCGCTTTCCTCTCCTTTCGATGTTGAAGCTCGAAGACAATCGTATGTTCAAAGAGTTAAAAGTTTCTTCATCAGTCTCACTGCTTCGGATCACTACAATTCGAATGCTGTTACCTTCGAGCTCTTGGGAATGTTTTTTCTTCAGACTCTTGTGTGCGTCTGACTGCATTTCGAATTCTGTTGGCTTCGCGCTCTTCTGTTTTTTTTTCATCACATTGCTCATTTCTCAACAATCTTTGACATTTTCCCCTTACTTCTGCAGGATTAAAAGTTTCTCTCCTCTTTTTGGGCATTTTAAAGCATTAATTTACAGCTAGTCAATAACGTTTGAATGGATTTATTATTATAGAAAAATAATCAATAATGTTTGAATGGATTGAGATCATATTCAATATTAAAACACATCAAATCTGTTAATTATTATAGAAAAAGTATATACACATATTTCATGCTTGGAATTCTTTCTCAAAACTAAATCGTCTGCTACGTTTGAATGCCACTTTCAGACTTTCTTAATTATAATATACACGTATTTCATGATTGTAATTCTTTCTCAAAACTAAATCATCTTCTATGTTTCAATGTCACTTCAGTTATATAAATCATCACGTCAAGGCTAAACGCACGTGTTTCTAGCTACGTCAACGTGTCCTGCAGTATATTTGAGTTTGAACAGGTAGATTGGGATAGTTTCAATTCATGAAATGCATAGATAACACATTCATTGAAAATGAATGACATTCCATCCTTATATTTTCATTTTTAAAAAGAAAGATTCCGGCGTTGCCACGTACATGAAAATAATATATAAAATTCATTCTTGCATGCGCCACTATATGAATAAATCACTTTTTTAATTCATGTCTATTTATTTTTACGGAAATGTTATAATTGAATTGGCAACAATGAAATGTTAAAATGGCTTTGAACAAAAATATCCGGGGAAATTTGGCGATTTTTTTTTGGCGATTTTCAATATCCGTTGATACTTCTAACATAATTCGGGAATGAAACGTCGTAGCGGATTGAAAATAGTCTATAACCATTGCGCAAGTTCAAGCAATAAGTTGACCAAGTTTCATTGCAATCGGATGAACGGTACGGCATCGCATAAAATACGAACAAACAAACAAACAAACAAATATTCATTTCTATATATAGAGATGCATGTATGTGCAGTGACGTAGCGAAGGGGGGAGGAGCAAGGGAGTCTATCATGTCCCGGGCGCCTCTCGCAGAGGGGCGCCAAATGGTCGTTTTCACTAATTCTATATATTATATTACTATATGCTTTTCGGGGGAAGGGCGCCAAAGAGATATCGAGCCCCGGGCGCCAGTTATGCTCACTACGTCTCTGTGTATGTGTTATGTATATATGTATTTATCTATCTATATGTGCATATAACTCGCGACGCAGGACATCTGAAATTTTTCTTTCCGGAGGACCGCTATGGAGAAACGTAATCCAACTTTAAAAAAACTATCTTGGTCAAAATTTCTTATAGATATGATCAAATATGGATATTTGTTGTTGTAAAAAGCAACCTTTTGCTCACTCCAACTGAGTTTTTACAGTAGTCTGGCTCGTTGTGATTCTTTTCACCAATCTTCTGTTTAACTTTGTGACATATAAAAAAATATGCACAATATTATACTCTGATATCAAAAGAAGTTAAACCAGTTTTAAATGAACCAGTTATAAACAAAGGATTATATTTGATTACTGACCAAGTGAATGTGTGAGAGGCAGTTTTCAAAATAGTCTTAAATCTGAATATAGTATTCATATTATGATGGAGCATCTTCAGTAAATTTCATTTAAATCAGCTCCAAAGATATTAGAGAAACTAATTATTAAAAAACTATAACTCTCATAACTTATTAAAAAACTATATAAATCTTTCAAGTATATTTTCTTTTTACTCTCTGGAAAAGTATCCTGCCTTATTTCAATTCCTCGTACTGTAGATACGTTAACTTTAGATATTATTGTGAAGGGGAATTGGCACTGTACTAACTCTATACTGGAGAGAGAGACTGGGGTGGTATAATGTCTATAATGGAGAATTCGGGAGTAGAGGCACTGTTGTTATACTGAAGACCCTACTTGAAAATAGACGACAAATTTCTGGACGAGGGATCGGAAACAGGATTGGACGACATCACTTTATCTGCAGTAACTTTTGAAGAACACTCGGAACCGTTTCACCGAAGCAACTTTGTCGAAGGGAAATCGGTTGATTCTATTAGTCGCAGCGGCGAATAACAAAGTTCATAGCGACGGATGATACGAGCGGTGTCTCCAAAGAGGAAAGATGTTCTCAGAAGTTTTAGCCGGAAATAGTGGTGATATTACATTTGCGTTGAAAAATAAAACTCAGTTCGTTGCGACTCCTGGCAACTAACTATCCTGGATGATTGTAACTCAAATGATTTCTACTGACACATTTTGAGTCGACTCTCTTTTATTTTAAAACTACGTAGTAATAATACACTTAATACATAAATATCATAGATGAATCTTTCATCAATAGTACAAGCAAGTACTCCTCCGCAAAGTATAAAACTGGCAAAAACATGGCTAGGCTGGATAAGTTTTCGTAAGTCTAAATCAAGTCAGAGAGTATATCTCTGATAAAATTTCTTTCGAGCCGAGCAAAAGAGGGAGCGAGGGTTGCCAGAGAAAACGTGGACAAAACATCGCCAAGCTCTGAAGCCTAAGAAAGGTAGAAAAGAAGCAGCGCATTAAGTAAAAGGGCGAGTAACGGCGAAAACTGGTAGGCGTGTACCAATGACGTGAAGACGCGGGAACATAAGACACGCTCATTGGCTGTGCAGGTGAGACCTGGCGACTTATGACATCTGGCGATTTCGCGCCAACGCGGTTGTTTCTCAAAAGCTGCACGAATACACACGATATTGCCACACTTAGGTGAAACTTAATACGCATAGAAAAAGAACAGACGAACGTCACTATGGGCGTTACCTACAAGAATAACACAGTGCAGGGAAGGAGGTTCCCATATCGTATGCTGAATGTTAGCACGACATAGGAAACCGTAAATTTAAAAGTAGCCCTGGGAAAGATCCGTAATGGTTTATTTCAACAATGTCATGCCGATTCAACCTACGCACAGGTGTGCATGAAAGAGCGAGACATCGTTAAAATGAAGACCACCTTGAATTCAAAAGATCAGGACTAAAGAAAACACCTGCTACTGCTAAGATAAAATACCTACCCTGACAGAGTTAGATTTTAACAAGTTATTAATTAATTTTAAGTTTCAATTAAGGAAATTACTACACATTAACTGTAGCGATAAAATCCACGCTACAATTATATTTTGAAAAATCTGAATTTCATTCAAAAATTGATGTAAATTTTATATTATGTCACATACTTCAAATAGTTTAGAAAACTTACAATGTTACCACTTCAAAATAAATATCTCCAAAATCAATATAAAGATTTAAAGTAATGCGATAACCATAACCAACAAACGGTCATTTATTGGAAATAAACATAAATCCGCTTTACTGCGGAAATTAATAGTCTAGGTTCAACCATCACATGTCAATATGAGTAAAACTAACGCTTTCATATTTCGCATTATACTAACGACAGGATAAAATCATCAAACGCTGACACAAGTATTCAAATGTTGTACACATTATTGCAATGCATAATGCTGACATTCAAAACTGATTTCAAACATCCTATTCTATCATTCCGAACAATGTTTTCAAGAACGTATAAATCAAGGTTATTGTAACAAATTCAATTCAATTTTAGCATCCATAAACTGCCGATGAAAAGTTATAGTGACAGATTGGGACAAATATAGATCGTTTCTCAATAAATTCCCCTTGATATGTTACTGAGGAGTCAGCATCCTTTCTTGTGCATTTCATAATGAACACTCGAGCACGGAATGCCTTTGATGTTTCAAAGCAATTACTAATGTTTGAAAGTGAAGAATTAATAATTGTTTGGTTCATATATATACCATCGTAAAGTACAAAACTATCTCGTAAGATAGATGTGTATTTATTTTTTACTTAAATACGTATAACGATGAGGTTAATCATGGTATAAAAAGTGAATTTAAATTTTAATGTTATAATATTTGTGTGAAATATTTATCTTTTTTCATCATGCACTATTGTACAATTCGTGTGTACTATAAATTATATTGTTTTATGAATAAAAAATATAAATGTATGAGGATGATACTTAATACACACACACACACACACACACACACACACATATATATATATATATATATATATATATATATATATATATATATACATATATATATATATACATATATACATATATATATATATACATATATATATATATATATATATATATATATATATATATATATATATACATATATATATATATATATATATATATACATATATATATATATACATATATATATATATATATTGGCTAATGCCCCTGGGGGCTAAAGACATTACACCCCAGTCCGGTGTACATAAGAATACAAGGAAATAGAAACACATAAATCACACAATCACAGAAAAATTTTATTAACAAACGATGGCGCCAGCGATGGACGATGGGTTCCTGCTCTCCTTTCTAGACTGGATTCCTTTTGCAGGCGGAAGACTGACCTGTTCCCCAGGATACAACCAATCTTATGCTTGAATCGAACCCGTGCCTCCAGCGTAGCAGGCTTATGCATTAACCACTTAGCCACTGGACGACACACACACACATATATATATATATATATATATATATATATATATGTATGTATATATATTGTTCCGTTTTCTGTGTTCGTTGGGATTGGATAAAAAAATCTCTTCAGAAAGATCATACAAAATACAATTTATTATTCTATACATTCTTCAGGCGCATACACAAATCCAACAGAAAACACGTAACAATTGTCTTATAAACAACAGAAAACTCTAAAAACTCAAGTCAGGATAACAGAGTCTTCAATACGATACCCGCCTAGCGCGCTTTCAATACATTCAAGTCTCAGCAGAAAAGAATACTGAATACCAACTTCAGGAGCTTCAGGAAGAGTAGTGGTAACTACAGTACATGGGCCAGGCCCTTCACTGTAGGATGATATAGCAATGCATAAAACTTCAGTGATCAATAAAAAAAAACGTGAAATTAGGAAGGAAAATAGAAAGTGGGGAAAAAAAAAAGCTTCGATAGAACAAGTAAAGCTAAAACATAGGGAAAAAAGAGACTGAACGAACAAAGAACAGGACAAACAATTAAAAGTTACGAGCAAGATACTGAATACCAATGTCAATGTCAGATATATTTATAGACTTCCAAAGCGCCCCTTATCGACCGCGAGCTAGAAATCTCCAGAACGTACGCGAAAGATCGAGAAGTTTGGCGACCATTTGGCGCCATATCGCCAAATTTGGCGACCAGAAATAGTCTCCACACCCATCGCCAATTTGGCGATAACTCTCATATTTGACGAAAATACCATAGACTCTCAAAATTCGTAACAATATATATATATATATATACTATATTCTTTGTAGTGTGAAGTGCCCTTGTCGTGGGGAATTCGCCTTTTGTTGTTCAACGCGAAGACTTGCTGGCTTCTTTATTGTGGGAGCACTACTTAGGTCAGCGAGCAATGTTCCCTACTAGGGGACAACATTTCAACATCAAAGCCTCATTAGGGATTTGAACCCAAGCCCACTGCGCAAAAGCTCACAATATTAACCACTATACCATGTGGGGGGGGGGGAATTTAAAATACTATACAATGAAATATAATTTATGTGTTTAGAATTTATTGTGTGAAATGTATACCACTTGTCTATCTTGATTTATTTAAAAGATGCAGAAAAAATAGTAGCATGATTTGAGAGATGAAACCAAAAACATTTCGGAAAACTTTAAGAGTAAACCACTACAACTTATTAAAACGGTTTTTTCTTGAACAACAGTAGTTAACCATTAAATGAAAATTACGATATCCGAAATTTTGAAATTAATTATACATACATACATGCATACATATATATATATATATACACTGTTGGCCACTGTAAATGCAACACCATGAAGGAAACATGCAAATAACATGAAATTTACAACATGCATTAGCGGAGGTGAGATATGCAAATGATTAGAATTTCAGCGCAGACGCACATCACGCGCGCTTGTGGCGCCACTTCAAAGCGTTATTTAAGGCTTGGAGATTTCGACGATTTCAAGTTCGGCAATTGTGTTTTTCTTGTGGTTTTTTCAAAAAACGATCAATTATGCCTCGTCGAAAACAGCGATCATCTTTTGATCAAGTATCCGAGCTCGACAGAGGAAGGATAGTGGCCTACCGAGATTGTGGATTATCTTTCAGGGAAATCGGTAGTCGTGTTGGACAAAACCAAACAACTGTAATGCGGATATGTGATCGTTGGATGCAGGAGGGTACGACGGACCGGCGTGTTCGATCGCATCCACCTCAGCGAACCACTTCACGTGATGACAGGCAAATTGTGCGCATGGCAGTGACGGATCGCTCAGTCACATCACGAACCATAGCACAGCACATGCAGTCTGTAACGCATCATCCAGTGTCTGCGTGAACCATTCGACGCCGTTTACAGCAGAGTGGTCTGTCCGCAAGACGTCATTGCTTTGTCTACCCTTGACGCAGAACCACAGACGTCTCCACCGCCAATGGTGCGATGACAGAAGGATGTGGACGGCAGAATGGAATGAAATTGTCTTTACTGACGAGTCACGCTTCTGTCTGCAACACCACGATGGTCGCATTCGAGTCTGGAGACACCGTGAAGAGAGGATGCTGAACAGCTGAGTTATGCACCGCCACACTGGTCCTGCACCGGGTATTATGGTATGGGGCGGTATTGGATATCACTCTCGCACACCTCTAGTACACATTGCCGGTACTTTAAACAGCCAGCGCTACATCTCCGAGGTGTTGGAGCCAGTTGTCCTTCCTTACCTTCAGGGTTTGCCCACAGCCATATTTCAACAGGATAATGCACGACCACACGTGGCACGCATTGTCCAACGGTTCTTCGTCAACCGCCAGATTGAATTGCTTCCCTGGCCGCCTCGCTCTCCGGATCTTTCGCCGATAGAAAACATGTGGTCCGTGGTTGCTCTACGATTGACTCAGATTCCATCCCCAGCTGCCACAGCAGATCAACTTTGGCAACGTGTGGAAGCTGCTTGGTCTGCTGTACCCCAAGAACTCATCCAAAGTCTCTTTGAATCAATGCCGAGGCGTGTGGCAGCGGTGATCTCCAACAATGGCGGCTACTCTGGCTACTGATTTTGGCAGGAACCATACTTCACAGAAGTCTATAAATTTAATCATTTGATACTTGGTCAACATGCTATCTACAAAATAAATTTTGTTGTGATATCTCTTGTCTTTCTTGGTGTTGCAATTTGGGTGGCCAGCAGTGTATGTATATATATATATACACTCATGGACAAAAAAATTAGCGCACCAAGAAGGAGTCTTCAAAATGAAACGAAATTTTACATACGTAATGACTACTTTGATATAAGTAAATGATAAGAAAATCAAAGAAAAAGGCAAAAGAACGGAGGAGTTAATACTCCGTTGGACCCCCTCTAGCGCGAATGCACGATGCGATACGATCGGGCATTGAGTCATACAAGTTCTGTATGATGTCTTGAGACATTTCGTTCCATATTTGCTGTAACCTTGCCTCTAGTTCGTTCAAACTCGTGGGATGCCCAACTCGTCGTCCCAAATGATCCCAGATATGCTCGATTGGAGACAAATCTGGGGATCGGGCAGGCCAAGGAAGGGTAGTAACAGTGCGGAGACAGTCTTGTGACACCCTTGCCGTATGAGGCCGAGCATTTTCTTGTTGAAAAATGGCTCCTGGGAGCCGTTGCATGAGTGGCAACACATGCTGTTGCAGGATTTCATGAACATACCGCTGGGCTGTCATGGTGCCACGGAACAATACTAGGGGTGACCGTGTATTGTAGGCAATGGCACCCCATACCACCACACCAGCTGTGGGAGCGATGTGTCGCTGTACAGCAAAGGCAGGATTGAAGAGTTCACCACGGGCTCTCCACACACGAACACGATTGTCATCACTGCCGAGATTGAATCTGGATTCGTCGCTAAAGACGACCTGGTTCCATTCCGCTGCAGTCCAGTTTCCTCGTGCGCGGCAAAACTCCAAACGGAGGCGTCGATGGGTGGGCGTCAAGGGCAGCACACGTAATGGGCGCCGCGATACCAACTGTCCTTCAACCAGGCGCCTTCGTATGGTTCGAGAAGACACAGAGGCCCCTAGTGAAGGTGCTACCTGTGCCTGGATGGCCGCCGATGAAGCAGTTGGCTGTACGCGTGCATTTCTTACGATGTGGCGGTCTTCTCGACGACTGGTCTGTCGAGGGCGTCCTGAGCCTGATATTCGTGTACATGACATCTCTCGGGTCCACTGGTCCCAACACCTCCTCACAACACAATCAGAGCGGCCTAATTGACGAGCTACTCGCCTAGCTGACCACCCAGCTTCCATCATCCCGACGATTCTCCCCCTCTCAAACTGCGACAACTGCTTATATTGTCTTCGAACACGGTGTAATGGCATGTCTATCTCAGCTCTTCCTTTGTAAATGATTCAGCACACTCAAACAAGCTTTGGTTACCTGTTTTATACTCCACAGAGTACGATGTTCAACGCCCTCTACCGGCTATACGTAATGCGCAATCGCGCTGCATTTCTAATGATTTGCATATCTCCCCGACATGTACCTTCATTGCAAGTTTCGTTACGATCCCGCAATTATTTCTTGGTGCGCTAATTTTTTTGTCCATGAGTGTATATATATATATATATATATATATATATATATATATATATATATATATATATATATATATATATATATATATATATATATATATTTATATATATATGTGTGTGTAAGTAAGTACGTAATACAGTTTAAGTGGTATCATAAAGTTTTTCAAATCGGGTTTTTCGACAATGGGAACTGTATAGCTACAGGTTATGTGCCTTAGAAACTAGGCCGTTTAGTGCTGTGAGCCGGCGAAGCCTATGACAGCTTACCACGATGCATGCTGTACGGTAGTACTGCTGAGACATCCTTGGGGAAGATACTAGGTTTTTCGATTGGCCAAGCGTTCAGGGGACGCTATAAGTTTTGTCCAGGCTCTGGGCTTGTGAAAAGAAGGAGAGAGGCCAGTAGTAAATAATGGATCGTATATAGACTTTCTCCCTCTTGGGAGTTAGTAAATTTGTATATACTGTTAATATATAATAAATGATATATTAGCAATTAGGTTACACTACCCATTACACTACCCTTGGTATCAATGCCTTATTGTGGTGAACAGAAGCAAATAGACCGAATGCGCTCTACAAACACACACAATTATATACATACATATACATTTAGCACAATTGATAGAAGACATACATCTGTAATCGTATTATATATATATATATATATATATATATATATATATATATATATATATATATATATATACATATATATATATATATATATATATATATATATATATATATATACTATATATATATATATATATATATATATATATATATATATATATATATATATATATATATATATATATATATATATATATATATATATATACATATATATATACATATATACTAGGGGACTCGACAGACGTTGTCCTGTTCAAACGTTGTAATTCTAGCTGAAGTACCCGGCGATGCCCGGGATTTTAAGAATGTTAGTTAACCAAAATCAATTTAAAAATTAACACAGTATAAATAACATAGAAAAAAAGCATACGAAATGTTATACATATTAATAATATGAAAACCCAATTAAAAATGTGTAAATGTATAATAAACTCCTAAGATTTCAGCTATATTCGGTATTTCATCATAAAAAAGCTGAAAAAAATAATTTAAAAAAATAATAATTTAAAAAAATTAAAATAAAAAAATAATAAAACAAAATAAAATAATAATTAAATAATTTAAAAAATATTAAAATAAAAGCTGAAATAAAAAAGCCTTAAAAAAAAGCTGAAATAACAGGTGTAGCAAAATTTACACAACTCTGGATTCGAACCCGGGTAGAGAACATGGTACTTTCCAAATTGGCGACCTTCCGAATGCGCCACGATGACACGGTGTTCTAGTGGGTAAAGTGAAACATATTCGCTATTGGAAAGTTGTTGTGGGCTGGTGATTATACATGTCAGAGGAGTTTTTAGTCAGAAATAAGTTAGCAGGATAGAAGCTTAGTCTTTAGCTCTTCCATAGACACAAAGATATAGGCGAGGAGGATTGCAGTAGCGATTAAAAAAGATCTCGTGTCACTTAACGTGGTTGATTCGAATTTTCCATCGCGTGTCGAGAGTATCAATATGCCATTGGATCTGATCCATTTTAGAGTATAAAATCTGACTTGAAAGATTATTATTTTCATTTATTATTCTGGTTTAATATATGACTTGAAACTTTTTGATTTTATTTATTTTTATTTTTTCGCTCGCTGTTTGCTAACTAAACCTAACGTGGACGCCATTATCTAGAGGGTGATTTCACAAACTGTAACAGCTTCCAATTACCGGACGCACCCCCTTATAAATTGTTGTTTTTTTATTAATTAATTAAAAATATAAAAACATATTCTATCGGATCAAGTTGTGAATCCAAACCATTCTCGAATCAACTAAATTGCACACACAAAATTTCATAAAAATCAGTCCAGTCGCTTAGGAGGAGTTCAGTTACATACACACGGACAGAAGAAATATATATATAAGATATATATATATATATATATATATATATGTATATATATATATATATATATATATATATATATATATATATATATATATATATATATATATATATATATATATATGGTTAAAGCATTAGCTATAGTTAATTATATTAATGAGCGTTAAACAGTAATTTTTCTATTAAAGTCCTAGTGTGGTCTCCAATTCAGGAAGTAGACTGGGTTTCACAGCGAAAGAGTTCAGGGTCAATCGAATCGCTCGCACTCGCGTTATCTTACATAATGATCGGATGTTGAAGGGGGCTCTGAAAGAGGGCCTACGCCTATGTGAGTTATATAACGTAAGAGAAAGAAATTACGCAGTTCGGGGAAATCTTTGATAGAGTCAAGACGCGCGTCTGTCGCGTGGGCTGTGAGATGATGGAAAATGGCGTTTAATCTGGATTAATTGGGTATTTGATTAATGTTAATTAATAAAGAGGTGTTTAAAAGTTAATTCAGTATTATTTCTTCCACCGGCCTACTGTTTGATGACTGCATTTAGAGTAAGTAGAGTGTTTTAGATGGGTGTGCGGCGATAGAGCCGTGACAAAGAATCGAGCAGGATTCGACTACTAGTTCTCGAAATCCCCTTGATTTTTTAAATTAGGAATAGGAATTTAAAATTTAAATTTTATTTTCCCATTTTTCGTCATCTCTCATCTCCGCGACAGCGCCTTGTAAAGCAAATATCATCGGAAAGAATATTTTTTTTTCGACTTGAAAGATCTTCATGGATCTGCATTTGCTGTTATCATGCAGGTTTGTGCTTTTCGACAATGATGCCGTGTGTGTTTAACGAACAACTACGTGACATCAGTAATTAATGATCTGTAAAGAGGAATAACTCAAAGTGTTTTTTCATCGGTTTTGAAAATGAAGGTATTGAATGACATCGGCCATCACAGGTGGATACTACTGCTTATCAAACATTATCCGGAGCACCAAAAGAAGTTTAAAAAAAATTGCTGATAATATTATTTTCTAATTAATTTGCATTTTGATTTTTTAAAAAAGTAAAAAAAAAAGAATGTTAAAGTTTCTTAAGGTAAGCCAAAAATTTATGATTTAATTATTGTAACTGAGATGGGTCTATGATTTTTGAATTTCTTAATACCTAGCTTGTTTTGATGTATAAAGTAGAATGTTATTTGGAGGTGACGTCAGAGTCTAAACTGAATTAAGTTAAATTTCGGGAGAAATAAACCCATACTTTTATACTGATGATACCCACCCAGGTTTCACTGAAGAGCAAGAAACACTTTGGTACAACTATGGGATTTGGGCACTTAAAATTTTTCTGACAACACTTCCCAATTGATTTGCATTAAACATTATAATTTCAGTGGAGTTTTGGACTACCGAATTAAAATTTGCTGTTCATGTGTAGGATTTAGATTGGAACCTTGAGATTTTTGATAGACTTATTTCATGTTTTTTTTAGATTAATTAATACTTGACACTGGAAAAAAATTTAATATTGTTATTCTACGAAACTAAAATATGTGATCCAGCTTTTTATTGTTTTTAGGGGGGGGGGGGGAACAAAGTAGACTATCAGATTTTGAGCATTTGTAAAAGAAAAAGAAAATTCTGCATATTCTTCAGAGCTGGTGATGGTCCATTCTGTTTTTCTTTTATTATGTGATTTTTGTGTTTTATTTTGATTTACGTTTTAATAAAAAATATTTTGAGTGTTTTTATGTAGTGATATAATTTATATTGATAAATGTGATTTTATTTTTAAAATAAGGTTTGGAAATCATAGTAGTATTGATTTTCTTGTCATTGATTTAGAGTGAGGGATTTTGATATGTTTTAATTTTTGTAATGGTAGGATTGTATAAGCAATATTGATTAAAATGGGAGTCTAAAACATATTTTAGCAAATAAGAGAAGGATTTGAGTTTTGAACAAGCATGAGCAGTTTTACATGCTTCATTCAATTACCATATTGGTCAGAGTTTTTAGTTAGAAATTGAACGATGATGAAATGCATAAACAAAAAATTTGAGAAAGAAACTTTTGAATAGTGTAAATAATTTTGAAAGTTGATTCCATACATTTTGAAAACAAATACTTTTTCTCTTATATTTTATATGTTGATTTAAAAACTAATAATGGTAATAATAATGTGAATGTCAGAGATCCGTTTCCTTTTTGTTTTTTTGGGTGCCTAACACCCCGTTGACTCCACTTATGTGGTTAAACTTTGTGTGTTGTTTAAGAAAAAAAAAGAGCTATCTTGTTTAAACTCTCTTTTTGATCTACTTCCGTGTGTACTTATTAATGTGGATCTCATAAGCAATTGTATAGTTATACTATTATTTTGAGAAAATTTCTGGAACAGATGTGGACTTCTACATTACATTTGACTATTATAGATGTTTTTTATATTTTTGAGATATTAATAACTGTTATTGTAACGATTAATGTTTCTTTTATGTGAAATTATGTCTCAAATGGAGACTTATGTATCCTGCAACAACACCTCATTTTGGTCCTGCAAAACGCATGTAGAGATTAATTTTAGGTTAGGGTTAAAATTTTAGCAAGTAAAATTTTAGGAATAATGCTGTTGGGTTTCACTGGGTTGTTGTGTGGGGAAGGTACCGCCCTGCACGGCAGTTTTCAGTTGCTGATTGAAATCAATTCTAATTGTTTTTTCTCTTCTGGAGACGTGCTGCAGAGAATTAGCTACTCTTTGTGTGCACGTCTTCAGGGGGAAGGGGGGGGATTGTGATGATTAAAGCATAAGCTATAGTTAATTACATTAATGAGCCTTAAACAGTAATTTTTCTATTAAAGTCCTAGTGTGGTCTCCAATTCAGGAAGTAGACTGTGTTTCGCAGCGAAAGAGTTCAGGGTCAATCGAATCGCTCGCACGCGCGGTATCTTACATAATAATCGGATGCTGAAGGGGGCTCTGAAAGAGGGCCTACGCCTATGTGACTTATATAACGGAAGAGAAAGAAATTACGCAGTTCGGGGAAATCTTTGATAGAGTCAAGACGCGCGTCTGTTGCGTGGGCTGCGAGATGATGGAAAATGGCGTTTTAGCTGGATTAATTGGGTATTTGATTAATGTTAATTAATAAAGACGTGTTTAAAAGTTAATTCAGTATTAGTTCTTCCACCGGCATACTGTTTGATGACTGCATTTAGAGTAAGTAGAGTGTTTTAGATGGGTGTGCGGCGATAGAGCCATGACATATATATATATATATATATATATATATATATATATAGAGAGAGAGAGAGAGAGAGAGAGAGAGAGAAAGAGAGAGAGAGAGAGTGAGAGAGAGTGAGAGATAGTAAGTAATATTTTGAACAAGTGCTGAGAGTGGCTATCACATTCATAACGCTTTGGCTTCAAAGCCACCACCCTAATAACTTGCTCCATTTCCATCCTTACATGATACTTGTTTCTGACTAGTAAAATAATGCTATAATAAAAGATATCGTGCACTTTTTTACAAGATAACAAATAATTTGAACAATCTAAAAAGACAGATGAACAAAGAAACTTCGATGTAACCTTTTTTCCCTTCCAAACCAGTATGATTGATGACATTAGCTTATAATACAATTACCGTAATTTTGACATGTTCACCACTACGTGAACAAATTATAGGTGCACCAACATCACCCCTTACCAGGTAAGAGTAAACCAGCAGTAATGCTTAGTGTTCGAATCCGATTCCACTTTCTGAAATCTTACAACTCCCCTAGACGCTCTACCGTGTGATAGCCATTAAATATCTGATTTTTTTTTAAAAATCGTATGTTAAATATTATATATGCACGAATACATCCGTGTATTGGTACAAGAAGTGTGTAACTGAATGTATTGTTAGATATGCATTATGTTTACATTCAAGTCTTTCGTATTGTTAGTTACTTGAGGGTTCCCCCCCCCCCCACCCCAGTAATAAACTATAACACCTCCATTTCCATTCTGTTTTAGTACTATTATGTTTAACTTATTGATATCTGTGTTTATAGTATTATATAGTCCCATCAGTCCCCATTGATTGTTAATTTTCAATTATCTAAATTATATATATATATATATATATATATATATATATATATATATATTTCTACACTATATTCTATATTCTTGAACAGAGGATAACGTATTATTCTTCTTGTAAATGTAATACTGGGATATATTCTAAATCGACTAATACCGACACAATTGAATCTTTGATCTTCATAGTATAAATCGGTTTCATAGAGTGAAAAGGATTTTTTGACGCATAGATCCCTTTATTAATCGGTTGATTTTATTGTTTAAAAATGTGATTAGAAAAATTATTCCCACCCAAAATTTTCTAACAGTTATTGAAAATTTGTGATAAGATCTAATAATTGAAATCTATTTCACAAAGTTTTAATTAAAATTTTAATTTTTTTATTTTTATATATAGTTTTTACACATTAATATTAATTTATATGTATTATAAAAATTTAGAAAAAGTAATATCATACCAATCTTAATTTTTTAATTCCTTTATATATCATTTTTCCAAATTTTCTAATTAATAAGAGTGAAGTGCTTTAATCTTGAAGAAATTTATTTCATGGTCTCATGTGCAAAATACCTTGGTGAAGTATTTGATTTCTTTTATTAGTTTAATCACATCTTTTTCTTTATGTAATTAACTTTTTCAGCACATGTTGTGCTTAAAGTTTAGGAAAAGAAAAATGATCTTTAATTTTAAATTTTTTTCCCATCATGCAGTAAGTAAAACGTGTCTTTCTTACTTGCTCATTAAATAATTATAACCCATAAGCCCTTAAGAGAAAATTAGAGTGCTGCTATAACAATATTTTAACAGTTACTTCAAATGATTGAATGTTCCTTTTTTATATGCAATTCCCGAAATACTTTGAGAGAAAAAACTGTGGCAGACGCTGAGAAAAAGTTATAGAATAGTTAAAATATGCATTCATTATCTAATAGGAATATAAGCAAGGAAAATCCCTTAATTGTTAACAATATGCACACATTTAATGCTATAAAAATCAGTAATTATTTGAAAGATATGTGCCACCGTTTTACTTACGAATGAAAATGTTAACAATTAGCAATAAAAAACAATTCCACTGTTTAATAATATAGCAATATAATAAACATTTATTTTTAACAACTGGGTAATAAAAAACTCTAAAATATATTTTTAAGGATATTTTTCAGCAGAAAATAAAAAATTTCTTTATTCCTTTTGCAATTTTCAAGAAATTTTATGCATATTTAAAAGTAAAATAATGCATAATTATACATAGAATGAAATTTACGTGCATTGGGATGTAGATTTTTAAAATTTTTTTTAAAAAATATCTCAGTAAATTACGAACAGATGATATACTCAGATACTCGCAAAAATATGAGAAATGCCGTGTTTTATATTAGATTTTTCATATTAGTAACCAATGATTCTGTCTCTATGTAAGCATTATTGTCAAAGGAATTTCCTTGTAGGTGTTCACATTTCAAAGTATTTGTATGCGAAGTAAATTATATATACCGGTTGGCCATAATTAAACTGACAGTGCTCACAGTGTTCTGTAGCGCGATCTATTTGCGAGAATGACGCCACATTTTGTAGGAAGATTAAACAAGACGGGGGACGAAGGATTCCGCGAAAAAATAAATTAGTTCCAAAAGTCACCGCTAGGGGAATATTTGGCGCTGTGTAATAGAAAATAGAGTGTTAACAAATGCAAATTAATACGGAATAAAATTACCTTTTATTATGCACATTTTCTTATTTAGTTCAAGTGCAATATGGCAACACTTTTAAAAAAGCGTAAAATCTACATAAACACCGATAAAGTCTCGTGATCTGCAATATCACGTACGCTGAGCAGAAGAAGTTCTTTATTCAAATTTCACGTTACATCCATTGGCACAGTGCCAGCTGCTTGGGTTTTAAAAGGCAATGTGTTACGTTTCGAATCAATCGGATTGAAAGTTTATGTGCAATGTCTCCTTCTTTAGTCGAGCGTGCGTTACTGGTCAAATTCTTTTACCTCAACCAGTGCAACGCGTCAGCCGCTCTTCGTGCTTTTAGAACGCACAAAAAAATGCGTAAAGGTAACGGTCCAGTGTCAGTTAATGGGCTAAAAGCAATGGTTGCGACGTTTGAGAAAACAGGTTCTCTGAAGGTTCAGTCAGGCAGAGGACGAAAACCTGTACCACAGGATACAATCGAAGCAGTTGCCACGGCGATTGTCGACAGAGGACCAGACAATATTGCTGCCACCTCTAGCGCTCGTGGATTAGCTCGGAATATGGATATGCCTTACAGTACGGTATGGAAAATCTTACGAAAGATTATCAAATTCTATCCGTACAAGATCAGCCGTGTACAGGAGTTACTGTACCCCGACCATGATAAACGATTGACTTTTGCTCTCACCTTTCTTGCCAGAATGGAGGTGAATGATGCTTGGCCGTGGAAAATCTTATGGGGAGACGAGGCCCACTTTTACCTGCATGGAACTGTGAATACCCAGAACTGCCGAATTTGGGATGACAAATCACCACATGGAGTCACAGAAATTCCCTTACATTCACCAAAGGTAACTGTTTGGTGTGGGTTCACAGCGAAATTTATCGTAGGTACATTCTTCTATGAGAACATTACCCCGACAGGACCGGAAACCTGTTCTGCTACCGGAGAGAAATATCGCAATATGTGATCCACAACAACGGCAGCCACATTGAACCTCATTTGAATGCAAAATAAAAGGTAATTTCCGTATTGATTTGCATTTGTTAACACTCTAATTTCTATTACACAGCGCCAAATATTCCCCTAGCGGTGACTTTTGGAACTAATTTATCTTTTCGCGGAATCCTTCATCAACCGTCTTGTTTAATCTTCCTACAAAATGTGGCGTCATTCTCGCAAATAGATCGCGCTACAGAACACTGTGAGCACTGTCAGTTTAATTATGGCCACCCGGTATATATATATATATATATATATATATATATATATATATATATATATATATATAAAGGAAGAAGTCCTGACTTATATATACATACACGTATCAACGCCCAGCAAAAACTATTGGAGATACAGATATCAAATTTTAGGAGCTTATTACTTTTGTGCTGAAGGCGTCATTTAAGAAGCGATTTTTCAAAATTCGCCCCCCAAGGGGGGGAGGGGGGCAAAACGTGTTTTTTACATATTCCTTCATATCTCAAAGAAGGATATTTATATCCATAACATTCTTGCTTTAAAATGTAAGTAACATGAATATCTAAAAACTTATTTCAGGATTTTTCAAAATTAGGCCCCCAAGGGGGGGAGGGGGAAAAAACGTGTTTTTACGTGTTTTATCACATTTTCCTTCATATCTCGAAGAAGAAAACAGATATCCATAAGATTCTTGCTTTAAAATGTAAGGAACATAAATACCTAAAAACCAATTTCAGGATTTTTCAAAATTCGCCCCCCAAGGGGGGGAGGGGGGCAAAACGTGTTTTTTACATATGCCTTTATATCTCAAAGAAGAAAATCGATATCCATAAGATTCTTGCTTTAAAATGTAAGAAACATGAATACCTAAAAACCAATTTCAGGATTTTTCAAAATTCGCCCCCCAAGGGGGGGAGGGGGGCAAAACGTGTTTTTTACATATGCCTTTATATCTCAAAGAAGAAAATCGATATCCATAAGATTCTTGCTTTAAAATGTAAGAAACATGAATACCTAAAAACCAATTTCAGGATTTTTCAAAATTCGTCTCCCAAGGGGGAGAGGGGGGCTAAACGTGTTCTTACGTGTTTTATCTATATATATAAAGAAATCAACACCCAGCAAAAACTATTGGAGATACAGATATCAAATTTTAAGAGCTTATTACTTTTGGGCTGAAGGCGTCATTTAAGAAGCGATTTTTCAAAAATCGCCCCCCAAGGGGGGAAGGGGGGGCAAAACGTCTTTTTTACATATTCTTTCGTATCTCAAAGAAGGAAATTGATGTCCATAAGATTCTTACTTTAAAATGTAAGGAACACGAATACCTTAAATCCAATTTCAGGATTTTTTAAAATTTGGCCCCAGGGGACGGGGAGGGGGGGCATAACGTGTTTTTCACGTATTCCTTCATATATCAAAGAAAGAAACAGATATCCATAAGATTCTTGCTTTAAAATGTAAGGAATAAGAATACCTAAAAACCAATTTAAGGATATTTCAAAATTCGGCCCCCAAGGGGGTTAGGGGGGGCTAAACGTGTTTTTACGCGTTTTTTACATATTCCGTCATATCTCAAAAAAGGAAACAGATATCCATAAGATTCTTGATTTAAAATGTAAGAAACACGATTAAATGTAACAAACACGATCAATGTCACGATTTTTCGACATTCGCTTTAGATTTTGAAAAAATTGCTAGAAACAATCCAATAATTTATATTTCCTATATATCACCATTTTGAACACCAAATTGGTGGTAGGAGAAAAGAGAGAGATCAACCTTAATTAAATGAAGTGTGGAAAGGTGTGTGTGTGTGTGAATTGTATATATTTCGGTTGTTAGTACGTATACATCTAGAGCTCAGGTTAACTCCATTCATTTTTATTATCCTGGGCAACGTGAGGTAATTCTTTGTTTATGAAACCGGCGATTTTCACAAGGGTTTACGGGGAAGCCCTCAAACTCCTCGAAGGGCCGGGATCCAGTGGGTTATCAAAATTGAAAGAAACATTTTAATGTTGACATTAGCATGGGGGGTGGGTTATTATAATATGCTGATGGGATGATGACCAGTGGAGAGGGGTATAGATTGCCATAAAATACAAATATACATATCATACAAGTAAGCTTTATTAAGGGTTCACCCGTGCAACGCCGGGTATATAAAGCTAGTATATATATATATATGTGTTCTTTGCCATGGTACACTATCAACCAGTAAGTATTTGGACACCCATGCAAATGACGATATCTACGGTCCTAATATACGTCGCGCCCTCCGACGTTAAATATCGTGTAGGAAAGAACATTGGCATTAATCACATGCAAGATGCCACGAAGTGTGCAGAGTTATCTGATTTCGTGAAACGTGTAATCGTCGGATATCACAGAAACGACCGATCCTTAAGGGACATATCTAGCAAGCTGAAGTACCCCAAATCGACAGTGGTCTATGTGATTCAGAAGTGGACTGTGACCGGTGATTGTCGGAATGTGCCCCGAGTAAGCAGACCCGCGAAACCGACGACTGCTTCCAGAGAAATTTGGAAGAACCTCACCCAACCAATGGCCCACATACTCCAGGAGTTTCAACAGGAATTCGGGAGTATTGTTTCGATGAATACCATCCGTAAGGAAGCAAATCTGCTTGGTTTCAATGGTCCAGCTGCCGCCCATATGCCTTTGATCACAAAATACAACTGCGCTGCTCAGTTAATGTGGTGCAAATCATGTCAAAATTGTACCGTATATCAATGGAAACGGGTTCTCTGGAGCGACGAATCAATTTTCATCCTCTACCGTTCGGATAGCAGGGTCTGGCGTCTGCCTTGAGAACGCCTCCTGCCAGAATTTATTTTAGCGAATGTAAATTTCGGCGGGGTTTGGAATTATTGTCTTGGGCTGTTTCTTCTGTTATAGACTGGGACACTTAGTCCCAATTCATGGTAAGCTCAATGTAATGAAGCGCCTTCGATTTTAAAGAAAAGTTAATTCAATTTTAAGAGAGCTAAAGTGATCGAAGGCTGTTTTCATTACATTTTGTAAAAAGGTTAGGAAGCCGCCTTTGATTAGAGGACGGGACCGACGCCTTTGTGGTTAGCCATTTTAAAGACGGCTGAGAGCGGTTGGGGGTCTGTTGATCGTAGACATAGATAGTGGTGTGGCACCGAGTTTGACGTTAAATTACAAAGCCTATTGTAAACAAATTTATGAGTCAATGCGGGGGATATACCGCAGAACACGTGGAATGGACTTTGGGTGGTCTTGAGTGACGTAATGAAGGGCGTACTTGTTCGGAGAGTTTATCCAATCAAATAAAATGAAATTGGAAGCTAAGTGGTGGATTTTGGAAGGCTTTCCTGAATGGGTATAGGATTATTGAGAGGCATGGACAACGATATGAAAAAATCAAATAAATAGGGGACTTAGGAGTTTTTTCGAGGATTCACTTCTGCATGCGGGCCCGGGTTCCCTTTTCCCCGGTTCTTAACATGGCAGGTGATGAGATATTTTCGATCAACTGTCGGAGACCGGTTGATTCTTCCCGGTATGCTTGCATCATGATCCCGTTTTCGAGAGAGGAGAGAATTGCGCCTTCACGATGGAGTGACGACATATAGGAGATCCGGTTGATTCTTCCCGGTATGCTTGCATCATGATCCCGTTTTCGAGAGAGGAGAGAATTGCGCCTTCACGATGGAGTGACGACATATAGGAGATCCGGTTGATTTTTCCCGGTATGCTTTCATCATGATCCCGTTTTCGAGAGAGGAGAGAATTGCGCCTTCACCATGAAGTGACGACATATAGGAGATCCGGTTGATTCTTCCCGGTATGCTTGCATCATGATCCCGTTTTAGAGAGAAGTTATTTGATGAGGAGAAAAATCTGGTTGCTGCCTCCACCGATAAAGAAAGGAGATCCCAAGTCCGATGATGAGATCGTCACCCGTTTTCCAGTCCAGTTAGCATCAAACTGAGTGAGTGCCAAATCATTTTTGTCTCGTTCAGACCCCAACCGCGAATTTTTGAAGGATTAAGTGAGGGATCAATGTTTGTTTTCTTTAGAATATAGTTTTGGATAGATAGTAAGTTTTTGACTTAAGTAGAGTAAATAAAATTATGTTCCCTGAATCCAAAAGGTATAAGATTAATTATATACATGTCATTGAATGTCAATTAAATAGAAATGCTAAAAGATTAGAAAAATGAGTAAATTGTGTACTAAGTTTTGTTGATATAGTTTTTGAGTTAAATTGTAAATAGTAAGTGTTGTAAATAAATTAGTTTGTTTTTGTAAATATAAAAAATTGAGTCAGTCATCTTTATGTTCGCAGTTGATTTAAATAAATGTTATCTCCTAGTTTTTAGAAGCAAAGTTATTTGATCTGTTCGTTTTTCTATAATGTCTAGAACCTTGGGTTGTATTCAACTAAATAAATAATTAACACAACACAACCAAATAATTTCTTATAAATAAATAATTTGTACTAACCAAAAGAAATTACGAATCACGCCCAAAATAAATAATTAAGACAGGCAATACGACACTCAACGCCGACGCCTACTGCACAATTTTGGATGACAGTGAGCTTCCTACGTTGGGATAATTTTACGAGTTGGACCGATGTTACTTCCAGGACAACGCCAGCTGTCATGTTGCGAGGTCCATCATGGATTGGAATGGTGACAATAGGGTTAACCGAATGGACTGGCTTGTCTAGAGCCCAGACCTGAACCCTATCGAGAACCTCTGGGTCGAGTTGAATCGCCGAATTAAGGGGTGCAACAACCGTCCAAAATCAGTGAAGGAACTTACATGTACTCTCTAAGCCGAGTGGAAAAAAATACCACTAGCCGTCATTCAAGGATTTGTGGAAAGCATGCCTCGGATGGCTGAGGATATAATTGCCTCTCGTGGAGGATCTACCAAGTATTCAATATGAATAAATTTTGTTTTTGTTTTCTATCATAGGTATCAAAATACTTATTGGTAGATCGTGTATACGGACACAATCGCTGTAGTATCACTGTACATTGGAATTTGATTAAGGGCAAAATTCTTAATCATTGAATACGTAGGTAGATTAATATTCGATATTCATAGAATAAATTGGTTTTCTACAGTGAATAGATTTCTGCCTCATAGATCCTGTTACTAATTCGTTAATTTTATTGTTTAAAAAAAAGTCATTAGAAATATAATTCTTTCCTAAAACTTTTGACGAGATATTAAAAATTTCTGAAAAGTTCTAGCAGTAAAAAAAATATTTCAGGAGGTTCTAATTAAAATTTTCTATTTTTTAATTCCAATTGTATTTTTTACACATTGAATTTTAATTTATATGTACTCTAAAGTTTCCGAAAAAAATAATATCATACCCTTCTTTGTCTTTTTATACAATTAAACATCCTTTTCCATTTCCTAATTAATTATAGTGAAGTGCATTAATCTGGAAGAAATTTATTTCATGGTTTCATGTGCAAAATACCTTGGTGAAGTATTTGATCCTTTTATTTTTGTCTAACCACATCTTGTTCTTTATGTAATTAACTTTTTCAGCACATGTTGCTCTTAAAATTAAGAAAAGAAAAAAAATGATCCTGAATTATATTTTTTTATTCACATCATGCAGTAAGTAAAACTTGTCTTTGGTACGTGCGCATTAAATAATTATAACACTTAAGCCTTAAGAGAAAATTAGAGTGCGGCTATAACAATATATTAACGGGTACTTCAAATGAATGAATATTCTTTTTTCTGCAATTCCCTAAATGCTTTGAGAAAAAAAAGACATTGTAGATGTTAGGAAAAAGGTTATAGAATAGTTAAAGTGTGTATTAATTGTATGAATATAAGAAAATATAATCACGGGATTATTAACATAATGCTACAGTTATTGTTAAAAAAATGTATAATCATTTGAAAAAAATATATAGCGTTTTATTTATGTGTGAAAATATTAACCATTAACAATTAATTAATAATTTTACTGCAACACGAATTAATTTATAACATTACAATTAACATATCCTTTTAATAAATGAGTGTTTAAATTCCCCTAAATTGGGTATATCGGGATATTTTTCAACGGAAGATTCCATTTTTTTTTGCCTGTTTGGGATTTTAGATGACTTGCATGCATTTTTCAAAGTAAAATGATACCTAATAATGCATAAAAAGAAATTTACGTGCGGTGTGCCGATGATTTTTTAACAAATTCTTCATAAAATATACATGAAGGTTTGAACAGATGATATATGCATATACATCTAAAAGAATAAGAAATGTTTTGATTTATACTCGTTTTGTCACTTTACGATTTTTCAATGATCGTGTTGGTATGTAAGCATTTTCATTAGGAGAATTTGTTTGGCGGTGTTCAACATATATGCATGCAAAGGACATGAAGTTTCAACATACATGCATGCAAAAGGATGGGACTTTAATAGTGGCTACTAGGTATGTACAAATTATACAGAAGAGATACAGGGGTGAAATTTTTATAGCACTTCAAAGTGGTAACCAGCATTGTTTAGCACCCGTTGCTAATGTCCCGGAAGCTGCAGGAAGCCGTTGAGACAACACCCGATTTGTTGATCCTTCGAATGGAACGGTCTACAGCCTTCAGAATCTCTGGTGGAATCCATGCAGTGGTTCCTTCATCTTGCGGTTTAGATCAGAGTCACATGGACTTCAATCCGGGGAATATGGGAGACTGTATAGCACTTCCGAGCTGGAGTGCTGTACAGAGGAAACACATGAGCCACAGTGTGCGCACGAGCATTTTCCTTCCGTCATTACGAAGCAACATATTATTTCGTACGATAGACCGTTAACTAAATGGGATGAAACGATCACAATAATATTAGTACATACTTGCATTTGATTCAAGGCTATATTTAACTGTCATATCATCGATGATTTGATATTTGATGTTTGATAACTGCGGATGGGGACATATATGAGCACCTCTGAACAAATTCATCTATTTTTTCCGTAAGTCCAGTGTCAGAGTCAAGCTAAATTGCAAAGCAATGTCCGGAAAATACTGATATGAACAGCATATTTACCGTATCATTGCTCCTTGTTAGCACTGGAATCAAGTTCGGGCATTTGATTTTCCTGACATTCCTTGACATTTACGTTCTGAGCTGTCAAATTTAATTATGAAAATACTGACCAGGTCAATAACTAGGATATTCTACAGTACAGATCGTGGGATAGTTTTCTGAACGGAACTAAATTTCTATCGAAAAATGAGATTTGAACAACGTGAATATTTTAACGTTGTTTACATTTAACGATATTTGTGCAAGAGGAATTAATGAAGTCAAAGTAACCGGTCATAAAACTCGGAAAATATTATTCTTACATAAAAATAAGATAATTTATAAAAAAAATAACAAAATTTTTCTGAAATCCAAGTAAACAATAATTTTAATAGCATGAGATTCCTTAGTTTGAAAATGCATTTTTAATAATAATTACTTTACAAATGGAAGAATTTGCAATGACACAGAGTAAAAATCTAATTCTACATTCTAACTGAATATATTGATTATTGAGTTTAATGAACTATGGGTTTTAAAATGTAAAATAAATAGCTTTCATAAATTCTCCGAAATTACTATGATGCGTTTCTATGTATCATTCAAGAGGTAATTTGAAAATTTTCATTCCGATTGAATTTAATTTCAGAAATTTTATTTTAATACGTTTCTAGTAATATCATTTCTAAGTAACTCTCTAAATATATTATTCCTTGAGCAAAAACACGATTGGGGCGCACGGAGGAAATTTGCATATGACAGACGCAAGGTACCAATCACTAATGCCAACAAAGATCGGATAAAAATAAAACTTTTTTTGGATTACACATTTTCCACATGGGGGCCGTCATCGTGTTTTTGATGGCCGTTCGCAGAGCTGTTCTTTGTGCGTGCATAACAAGTCAGTTTTTTGTGATGCACGTACCGTTCCGACGCTCTTTGGGGTTTTCGCATGCGTTGAGCATTTTGCGACGGAAAAAAGTGGACGTTGTCATTCAAAAATTTCAAGTTTCTGTACCTATAACCGTAACCGTGTTGCCGTTCTCAAAATCCCGCGCTCATACCTCTGAATAACTATATCTGAAATCTCATCTCGATCGGTTGAACGGAACAGCCGCTCCGTTGAGCGCCAGAATGGACCATCCCACAACTTTTATTTTTCTGGGTGAAGGCTGTTTCTTCCCCGTTTTGTAAAAACATTCATGTCAGAACAATGAAATGAAGGAAAAAAAAATTCCTGTAGTCTCTTCTAATGAAACTACCGCTGGTTATTAACGTAGGATTACTTCTCGTTTCTTACCTCTTTTGCATTTATATATGTATGTATGTGTTATGTGTATATGTATCTATATATATGTACTATATATAGATACTATATGTGTATATGTATCTATATATATACATTTTGGTATTTTTCTGTTTAACTGTTTACTGCTTGTCCAAGCGATACAGACTGGGTTTGGCTCGCTACTTATATATATGTATGTATGTATGTGTATGTTTATATATATATATCAAAATTGTTACGAATATTAGAACTTTTCTTTTAATCTGTTTACTGCTTGCCTAAGCGATGCAGAACGGGTTTGGCGCTCTGCCAAAATTATAACTCGCGACGCAAGATATCTGAACTTTTGCTTTCTGGAGGACTGTTATGGAGGAACGTAATACTACTTTAAAACCAGCTTCAACTTACAATAAAACGAATAGACTGTTAAATCCTACATTTCAAAAAATACAAAGTTTTAATTTCCTTATTATCTCAAAAGTACTATCAATGGGGATGGTCAGCTCTGGCGCTCAACGCCTAAGGGCATGTTCACATAGGAGTTCGTTGCGTTGCGTTAAGGAAAAGATGACATTGAGACGAAAATAAACCAATTATAGGCGTTAAAAATTTCATTGCTAATCGTTTGGATGCCTGTGATTGGTTTATTTTCTTCTCAACGTCATCTTTTCCTTAACGCAACGCAATGCAACGGACTCCTATGTGAACAGGCCCTTAATTGTGATGGCATCTAACCAAGACGGACTCCGATCCTTGTGGTGCTATTATAAACACAAGCCGCACTACTCATACCGGAACCTATAGAGACCTGGTCAGACAATGCCGGCCAGAGGATATTAAAAACAACAACAACAACTTGCTTGTGCAAGTATCACATACGTTTTATCTGTAGACATTACAATACTATTTCTGCCTTTGAAAAAGGGTATTTAAGACATTTACTTATTAAAAACAACTTATGAGCAACAAAACCAAATTCTTTATAGATTCAATTTTTTTTTCTATTTACAAAAACATGCCCAGACGATTCTCGTACACTGGAAACATCAAAGAAATTTATGCCATATTTCCGTATCATTAAAATGCCCTCCCATGCATCTTCTTCTAATTATATTAAAGAGTAAAAATACCTTAAGAACACGGAAAGATTTTTATAGGAATTAAAAGTTAGCAAAAAAAAATATTATAAAAAAATAACAACATATTTTAAATAGTGCTAGAAAAAACAAACAGAAAAGACTTTTCCTGACAGAAGTTAATTTGCAAAAGTTAACCACACACATTATTTTAACTACAATGCACTTTTTTGCACTCCCTTTTTCCAAGAATAAAAGAGAGGTATTATTTGAAAAAAAAATTATTTATTGCTCCTGAGAAAGGGAAGTTTTATTACTTAATTTCCTTTCTCAACAAAGGAAATTAGAACAAAGATTTATGTTAAACCACGATCCTTTCTATACATGTAAATATGCTGAGGAAGTGGAAGATATAGCAGACATGCGTCATATTGTTTATATTTTTTTTAATGATGTTGTTATATTTACTCTCATTTATGATACCGCTATAAAAAGGTTAATATATTAAGTACTGTCGTAAGTCAAATAATCACTTACTTAGAATTAAAAGTTAAACAATAATACTTTACCTGACACACACACACACACAGATATATCTGTGTTTGCAGAGAAAATAATGTCAAGTCCAAAATCGTAGATTTGAGAAAAACGGGATTGGAAATAATCGGCTTTTGTAAAGTCAGTTTTATGAAGTTTAATTTTTAATAATTTTTTTAAAGTAAATTTTTCTAGTTTTAAATTTTGTAAAGAGTTTTAAGTTCTTGATTGAGACGTAATTCCTTTAACACTAACATGTTTGTGTTTTCTTTCACATACCCTAAATTTTCCCTGAGGAATAAAAATATTTAGGAGTAGAATTGGACTTAGCTTTATGTACCCAACAGTAGCCCTTGATATTTTGAAATAGGCTTGGTTTGATAACTCATATTAGCCCATTTTGAGCTTAACACCCTTTGCACAGCAAACACACACACACACACACACACACAGATATATATATATATATATATATATATATATATATATATATATATATATATTTATTTATTTATTTATATATATATATATATATATGTGTGTGTGTGGTGTGAAATAGCGTATGTGTAGACGACTTTACGAAGATATCTGGGAAACAGCCGAAAGGCTTGGTAGTCGGGCCTTGGGCACATAAACTCCAAATAATTCAATTAAACTGAATAATACTTTTATTTCTTTAAACATTATGGTCATTGAATAGTTCAACATATTATACGAAATGCAAAGCAGTAGAAGCTATTTACATACATTTATTCACAAGCAGGGATAAATGATAATGGCCCATAATTAAATCTTTAATTCCCTAGTACCAACGCTCAAGCCAGCATATATGACATTTAATTTGCTGACCCCGTGACCCCGTGTGGTGCTATATGCCCAGGTA
This sequence comes from Dolomedes plantarius, assembly GCA_907164885.2. Lineage (NCBI taxonomy): Eukaryota > Metazoa > Arthropoda > Arachnida > Araneae > Dolomedidae > Dolomedes > Dolomedes plantarius. The sequence continues at coordinate 64,830,151 of OU015497.1, forward strand.
CGTCCAGACACATCTAGAAAGAACACGGAAATTAACTGGTACGAACGAGGAATGATAAAATTGGAAAACATTGAAACTGGTGGGGCGTTATTATTACTTACTTAGTTACGCACACATATAAATATATATATACTAGCTGAAAACCCGTACTTCGCTACGGAGTACATTCAAATTAAAAACAAAGGTCAATGCATGCAGTTAATGCCAAATATATATATATATATATATATATATAAATTGTAATGGATATTTTTATAGACAAAATAATGTAGAAGAAGATACTGAAATTAAATCTAATAAAACATACTAAATAATATAGTACAGTTAAAATAGTACAGTTTGAGGAACAGTTCGTTTAGTGTATTTTAATATTTTTTTATCATAATGTCCAATCGTCTGCCGCTTAAGATAGAAAAGAAATTGTCAATTTATTTCGTTGTTTTGCACGTGATGCAAAAATAATTTAAAGTGTCACAAAAAGAAAAGAAACCACGTGATCAGCATTTAATAAATAAAATTCTAAAAATTAATATTTAAAAGTTCACCAAAAATCAGAAACTGAAGGCAAAGATTCAAAAAAGTTTCATTTTAAAGGAATTTTTACGCTCTTTCTCGTGATATACATTTTATTTATTATTTTTAATGCAAACTTTAAAGAATGTTGCAAAAGCAGCTTAAAAATTTAGTTTGAAAAAATCTAAGAAGAATTTTTCAAAAATCTTTCTTAGTGCAAACCTACACTATAAGAAAAATCACCATGAAAAATTTCAACCCTTTCGGTCCTGCGGTTTGGTATGTGCGTTGTCTGTCAGTCAGTGCGTTAGTTGCGGAACTGTTTTATATATACATCCTTCCTAACCTGTTGAAAAAAAAGTTACGTTTTGCCTGTATGGGTCTATTCGACCCAGTTTGGTTTATATTTTTTCTAGGTCATAACAAATATTTTTCATAGCTTTTTTTTATGTATTTTGTGTTTATTAAAAGAAACAACACATTTTATATCTTTTATAATCCCCCTTCATTTTTGCCAACCCCCCCCCCTCCCCCTTCCGTTTCAACCTCTTGTTTGTATGGGCGTTGTTAAGGGTTTAAAAACTTGGGAAATAACAGAAATTTTACAAATATATAATGTTTTACTTACATTTTTCTTGATACATTTTTTAAGACAAACAAGATTTACAGCACACATTTACATGCTCTTGGCAAAGAAAACTTAAGCATGAAGCACACCTCGTTTGCGTTTTTCGATCTCTCTTTGGACCGCATTCTTCGCATCTTCCTCGTTTCAGTGTACTGCTATTTTCTGGTTTTTCACCTGCTGCAATTGCCAATTTCTTCTTTATTGTAACTGAAATACTTTTTTTCATCCTAACATTTCGGTAAGGTTCGGTCAGCTGATTAGCAAGTTCCTTAAGAAAAAGGCGCCTTTTGTATAACTTGTTTTGATTGTAAGAAGGATTTACATGCATAAAAACAACAACGGCATTTATTGCAGCAAGGTCAATTATATTGTAGAATAAAAACACAGGCCATCTCCTAGTTCCCCTTTTGCATGTATACGTGGCAGCTAATTTATCAGTACTATCTACTCCCCCTTTATTTTCATTATAACATAAAATTATTTCTGGTTTCTTCTCTTTCTCGTGTGAAACTTTGGCCTCATGGTGCATAGTTGAAAGGAGGATTACCTATTTATTTCTTTTCGGCACATATGAAGCAAGAATCATATCCGTTTGAAAACCAAATAATGAGGAAAATGTTTCTCTATTACGTGTTGATTGAAATTCATACGGAATAAATGGCTTGTTTTTTCTGAGGCTTCCAACGATAGTTATTTTTTTCTTCAATAATTCTTTAGCAAGGATATAATCTGTGAAGAAATTAATATTTCGAGTGGTACCCTCAATCGAATTTGTTAGGCGTAATACATTTCTTCCTTGATTTTTGTCTCTCTCACCATCAGAAGGCTTTCCAGTATAGGTTTCAGCTGTGCAAACATACGCTATTTTAACATCAGACATCAACCACAATTTAATTCCGTATTTTCCTCTTCGCTTTGATGGTAAATATTGTCGAAATGGATATTTACCACGTAAAGGCACAATCAAAGGTAATATAATTATTCGAAATACAGACGATCAAAAAGTAATAAATTTCTTTTTATGCATTTCTGTGAATATTACTGAAATGGGTCGATTAGACCCATTTTAAGCCCAGGTAAGACCCAGGTAAAATGTCACTTTCTTTTTTTGGTTAAAAAAAATAATTCTCCAAGCCTGAAAAAGTTATAAACTAAACAAATTTATCTATTTGAGGAATACTCAAAAAATAAGCTGTTATAATTAAAATCCATGGGAGCTATCATAAATTAAATTATGAAAATAGGTCGATTCAATCCATTCAGGGTAGGAAGGTTAAATATATATACCTTGTGTAACAAAATTATAAGACCACTGTGGATTTTGTGATTTTTACTATAAATAGTATATATATTTTAAAAATTAAATTAGATTGATGCTAATAAATGAAATATAAAATATATGTATATTATATTTAAGAGATATTTAAATATACTAATTATTTTATCAACAATTTCAAATTTTTCCAATCAAATATCTGTAACAAAATTATAAGACCACTAGTTACAACAAATTTTTTAATAAAACTAATATGATGTTGATCCACCATTTTTCTGAATAACTTCAAATACTCGATTTTTCATTGAATTAATTAGGTTTTCGAGCAAATATTTGGGAATTTTGTCCCATTCATCTATGATAGCTAGTTCCAATTCATACACAGAATCATACTGACAGTTTATAATGGAATGGTTTGTGGGTGGGGTAAAGAATCGGTCATGGGACCAAATATAATAGACCTTTCAACTATTATTAATTAAATGTCATGTAATTAAACATCCTAAAGTCTTCACATTGCGTTGTGTTTCATAAATTATTACAGACTATCTGATTGTAGGTAATAAATGACACGTTTATTAATTAACAACATCTAAAATGATATACATACACACTGAAAATATTACACTTAATCCTTCCACTTATCATCACAGATATTCACACTTATTATTTTCAATATTGACTACACTCATGAATTACGTTAAGTTACCTATCCACATTACTCCTAATTCTTAAATATCTATCAAAACTATATTATGAACTTATTCGGAATGAATGACAAAATGCGAGGGCACCTATTTATCACAAGGTGTCAAATAAAAGAGCACAGACATACCTCCACTGATGCATGATATTGCTGTCTTTCACAGGCACTGGGTTCTCGGAGAATTGGGGTCTCCTTAAATGAACTAGGACGGGGTTCATCAAATGCGCTCGCTCCTTTCGAAAATCTTTCAGTCACACCTGGTTCTTTGTCGGGGCTCGGTCAATAACTGGTCAGGTTGGCTTGGCGCTCCGCTGGGTCTCATTCATCGGTTCCATACTCGGCTGGGCACTTTCGGCATCACTTATTTTCTGTTATGGGCTCTCGGCATAAAACATCACGTAAGATCTCGACTATTAGCAGGAACTCCTTCGGTTTAGGCTCTCCGCGTCATATTCCTCTTATCTGGTTCTTAACACTCCTTCGTATCTGGTCTTTTGCAAAAACTCCCTCTCATCTGCTCTTTAGCAAAACTCCTTCTGATATATGCTCTCGGCATAAAACTCCTTCGTTAATATGTCTTCCACCTTCTCATTGCTCCTCCTTCCTTTTTGCCACGCCTTCCTTTGCCATTGGCTTTCCATAATTTTGGGGGGACCTATATCTCTCCGCCCATTCGTACATTTTCCTCCCCTTACATAACATCATATTACCATGGCTCTTTTCATCACGTGTTCCCAGCACTTCATCTGTTTCCGTTTACCTTGTTTTCGGCTAACTCATATCTTCTCCCCGCCTTTCATGTT
>OU015497.1:64836576-64871576 GCA_907164885.2 Dolomedes plantarius
TTTGAACTCTGTGCGAGGCACGGAAGAGATTGTAAATCCAACGGGGTGAGTCAAGGCCTGCGTTGTGGCGTATTTGACGGGAGCGAGAAGGCTGCCCGATCTTGTAATTCTGAAGGGAAGCTAGCATTGCGCTAACCCGTAATTATTGTTACATTGTACCGGAGACCATAAAAGTAGGCTCTCCGGCATATCGTAATTGCTATCTACGTTAATAAATGATTATTGTTGAGATTTAGAAAGTGTGGTGTATTAATGATTCAAGTGTGTTCTTATTAGACACCCCCTAGACGCCAGCTAGCCACGTAGACAGGAAAGTCTACACACACACACACACACACACACACATATATATATATATATATATATATATATATATATATACATTTTAAATGTTTTAGAAGAAAATATTTGACTATCCTATACAGTACTTGTAACATACTTGATTATATTACGTAAATCATATGCCGTTATTTACGAATATCGTTTGTATGTCCATCGGAAATATGAGAAATTGTGTCACTACACTGGAATTGTTAACGCTATCACAAAAATATGCTTCTAAGGCACATTTGCAAAATTGTAAATATATTGGACGCTTAGTCTACGAATGACAGCCACTTAAGACGGTAATTTTTTTATTTCCCGCAAAATAGAGAGGAGAAAGAGGTTCGCGTGTTAATAAAATATTAAACTGTAAGGGGTAAAAAGGCGGCAGAAACTAAACGAGGTTTGATAATTATTATGACGTGTTTATATTCTCGCTTAAAAGGATTTAGCAGTAGTTTGTTGATTTCCGTTGAGGACGAATGAGCACAAGTAACGCTGAACATTGTGTTTGTCCTATTAAGATCACTACTCCGGAAACAAATGACAAACTCCATTCTACGCTGTTGAAGGATAGGGGTTTGGAAGAGCTTGTTATTTGTTAGGCTGCTTCCATCTCATCAGAGTGCATGCATAATATTTTGCATAATATTTTGCATGCATAATATTTTGCATGAGAAAGATATTAGTAAAGAAATTGTCACGGTTGCTAGGCATCGGTTAAAAACTTGAGCGATTTAACATTTCGAAATACTAACTGGACATGTTTCAAAGAAATTAAGAATAATCCTGACGTCATTTCGTGACATTTGATGAACCGTGAATCCATGACATCTGTTCATGGAGTATGTTCCTGTATTTTCATTTATGTTCATGGAGTATGTTCCTGTATTTTCATTTATTCATTTGTTTAATATGTTATGATTGTTTGTCCGGTAGATGGCAGCACGATACCGCTGTCTTTATGTTTTGTAAACGTTCTAAGATACTTCCGCTGTGGAGTTAGTAGCGTCAGTGTTCTGGCTCTGTGCTGTTTGTACGAAGTTCTTTGTGATGTGTTAATAAAGTTCATATAGCCGACCCGTTTGTGCGTCTGGGCTCGAATTTAATTTTAGTGGAAAGAACATATGGAGGCACGCGGCGAAGATGTTTTGATTCCACTGTTGAGATAAGTGGAAATTTTTGTTTTGTTCTTAAGTTGTAAGAAAGTTTTTGATTTGTATTGATAAGTTCCGTAATGGAAAATGCAGAAATAATCAGGGCCAGAGGCCAGAAAAAGGCTTCTTTAACGAAGTTAAAACTCTATTTAGAATCTAAAGAACAGTTTGATGTACCGGATTTGACGGTACGGTTAGAACGTCTGGAAGTAGCATTTGATGAGTTTTCCAAATTAGATTTATTACTTCCAGTAGAACAATCTGAATTTTCTGAAATAGAAGATGTTTATTTAGAAATTAAAGTTATAATTCGTACAAAGATAGAAGCGATGGCTTCATTGGCCGAAATTCGGCAAAATAATTCGAATGTTGTTGTTCGAAGTGCTGTGAATAACGGAAACGGAACTGTTAAGTTACCTAAAATTACAATTCCATCCTTTACGGGAAATTATTTAGATTGGTTGAATTTTAAAGATTTATTTAAATCTACAGTGCATGATAACGATTCGTTATCAAAAATACATAAGTTCCAGTATTTAAAAGGTTTACTTTCGGGATCAGCCGCTGATTTAATCAAGCACCTACCGGTGTCTGAGACCAGTTACGATGAAGCTTGGGAAAAAATAGAGAAACGCTATGATAATAAAAAGCATATCTCTACCGCTTAATCAATACTTTTCTGGAACAAAATAAGCTTTCCGAGCCGAATGGCGCGAAATTAAGAAAACTTGCTGACGTTGCGGATGAAGTTATTCGGGGTTTAACCCTTTCGCGACGGCACTTCCGATCACGCGCTTTCCTCTGAGGCCGGAGGTTTTTCTCGTGAGCGTACCTTCCAGGCCGGCGGACTTTTAAGCGCTAAGCCTAAATTTACGAAAAATTCCAAAATAGTAACATTTACAAACAAATCTATTTATTTAAGCTATATATGGGTTACTTACACATTCTTTATTATTTTTCCACTAAAAAATTTTTGTTATACAGTTTAAAATATTTTTCGCTGGGACATAATGTCGAATCTCCCTTTCCACAGTAAGAGACTTTCTTCAACTGATATATTCCTATCAGGAATATATCAAGAATATGTCAATAATATATCAAAAACTCTGAAAGTTTTGAATGATTAAATCTAAAAAAGGTTTAATTTTTTCAATCTTTTTGGCATCATCAGAAGTTAAATGCAAGTATCGAAGAATTTCGATGCGTTGGTCCCGACTCATAACCTTACTGAAAAAAGGTGTTGCAATCCTGGGATTCGTTGAGTAGTACATCTTAATTTTCGGTTTTTTCACGATACCCATTAAAATTGTCAAAGCAAATTAAACAAACATTTATTCTTTAGTTACAGGCAAAAATACTTCGACGATGAACTCTGTTCACTTTCCGGATTTATGTACCTCTCATACGCATTAATTTGGTTAGTATAATATAATACGCATTAATTTATTTATTAAATCCATTACAGTTTCATCAAAAAAACATCTGAAATAATCCAATTCATTTGATACAGCATCGTGGACTTTTATTTCGCATGCCGCTGTGAATGTTAGTTGAGTTAAATCCCTTACGTGAGAAGACCACGAAGAAGTACCATCCCGCGATATACTCAGAATAGAAATGTCTGAGTATCTTCATCATCACTCTGATCCCGATGTTCCAAATAAACAGATTCACCCGAAGAGATTTCTGTATCACTCACTACTTTCATAATCAGACACATTTCTCATCAATTCAGAAATTTCGTCTTCTGTTAAATATTTTCTCCTTTTCTCCATATTAAATCATCAAAGGAAAGAAATCTCACTGCAACAGAATCTAATTCTGACTCAAAACCCATATACCCAATGCTACAATCCCACCGCAAAAGAAAAATAAACAAAGATATGTCGTAAACAAATACCACGTGCAAAGTTTAAATGCCCTACCCGCTGACAGTCAAACGCAATACATCCATTCCTCCGTTTGTTTACATAAAACGATAGACCGCATGTGATTCATATTAGTCTTGTTTTCGAATAGAAGGTCCCAACTACGTGTACTCCAAATTTCATAGACATGCGGTGCCATCTTGTGCCCCAAAAATTAACTAATAAAACGTTCCGAACTACTGACACGTATAGGTGACGTTCGGCCACAAACGCGGATAGCTGCTGTCACGTATACGTGACGTTCGGCCAGAAACGCGGATAGCTGCTGGCACGTATACGTGACGGTCGCCGCGAAAGGGTTAAAGGCATTGCATGAAGGAGCTAATTCAAGAGATTTGTGGTTAATACACCTTTTGTTAGACAAGGTAGATTCCGAAACCCGAAAATTATGGGCTCAAGAAACGACAGAAATAGAATTTCCCACATTTGAATACTTTTTAGAATTCTTAAACAACCGATGTTCTTATTTAGATGTTTTGATTTCTCATAGCATAGTAAAAACGAAAGTGACTAACAACGTAACTAATGTTAAATCTAATTATTCGAGTAAATGTTTAAAATGTTCTGGAATGCATAGCATTTCGAAGTGTCATAAATTTAATGCTATGCCAATCTCTGCTCGAAAAGAATTCATACGAATGAATGCCTTGTGTTATCGATGTCTGAAAGGCTCGCATCAAATTAAAAATTGCTTTTCTAAATCTGTTTGTGAAGTATGTAAGAAATCATCCCACCATACTAGTTTACACGAATTTGCTTTCGATTCCCATACAACGAGTGTTACAAATGAAACGTATAGTCCAGAACTGCAAGTTAATACTAACATCGCTTTGAACGCAGCTAAGGAAAAATTTGTTGGTTTGCTGCCAACTGCAATTGCTTCAGTGAATGATGCACTAGGTGCAGGTGCTAAACAACAACCCGATTTATTTGAGACTTTATTGAATTTCAGGCTTTCCCCGATAGCATTTTGTTGCGATGTGGAGAAAATGTATCGCCAGATATTAATGTCTACTTCTGATCAAGCTTTTCAACGAATTCTGTGGAGATACAATAAATCCGATCCCATTCGAGAGTATAAGCTGCAAACTGTTACATATGGCCTAAAATGTGCGTCTTTTCTTGCAACCCGATGTTTAAAGCAAATTGCGAATGACGCTCGTCCTGTTTATCCTGAGGCTGCTTCTCTCATTGAAAATTCTTTTTATATGGATGACCTCTTGGGAGGTGCACGTAACGAAAGTGAAGCTGCTAGGGTATGCCAAGAAATTATTTTTCTTTTGGAAAATAGAGGTTTTCATTTAAGAAAATGGCAGTCTAATTCAAAGGAGCTCTTGAATGTGATTAAAACTGATAATGTCAATGAAGTGTTCGAATTGAAGGACGGTGAACAATCCAAGGTTTTAGGATTATGTTGGAATCCTAAATCTGATTCTTTTATTTTTAAAGTTAATTTTTACTTCGAGAACGAAATTACTAAACGGAAGTTCTTGGCTCAATCTGCTAGGCTGTTCGACCCGCTAGGATTATTGTCTCCATGCACCATTTCAATCAAAATCTTCTACCAACAACTTTGGTTGTTAAAGTTGGGATGGGACAGTCCCCTTCCGGCGAATTTCGAAGAAAGGTGGAAGAATTTCCAGAGAGAGTTCGATTGCCTCTCCGTAATCAAAATTCCCAGATGGATCCACACTAGAGGCTTAGAGATAACTATCCATGGATTTGCAGACGCTTCAGAGTTGGCCTATGCTGCGGTGCTGTACGCAGTACAAAAGGATATTGATGGTGATTCCAAGGTGACCCTCCTTGCAGCAAAAACTAAAGTTGCTCCACTAAAGCCAATTTCAATTCCTCGGCTGGAGCTGAACGGTGCTCGACTGTTGGCTAAACTCTTCTCTACGATTTCACATATTCTGAAAGATTATACCATCACTTTCCACGCCTGGACAGATTCACGAGTGGTTTTGGCATGGTTGTCTTCTCCCCCTAGGAAGTGGAAAACCTTCGTGGCCAACAGAACAGCCGAAATTATCGAACTAGTGCCCTCTGAACGCTGGCGGCACGTTCCATCGAAACAAAACCCAGCTGACATAGCCTCTAGAGGGGTATCACCTAAAGCTCTACCAGACTGTAACCTTTGGTGGCATGGGCCTGACTGGTTGTCAATGAGTCCAGAAAATTGGCCTGTAGAGACACAAATGACTGACTTTTCTAGTGACTCTAAGGTTATGATCGAAAAGAAGAAAAACTCTATATTTTCTGCAAATATTTCTAATGTAAAACCGGATAATGTAATTGAAATATTATTTGATAATTGTTCTACATTAGCTAAGATTGTTACTGTTTTAGCTTATTGTGTTCGCTTCATCACCCGTTGTAAGAGGCGAACGATCGATTCAGGTAAAGCAACTGAGTCAAAAGGTAAGGTTTCTCCTATTAATGCCATGGAGAGAAGCCAAGCTTTAAACAAAATTGTCTTGTATGTTCAAGGTGTGTATTTTGCTGAAGAATTAAAATGTATCAAAGATAATAGAGATTTACCGACGAAGAGTAAACTAAAAAATCTTCATCCTTTCATGGATCAAGAGGGTCTGTTACGGGTGGGAGGTCGGTTGAGACATTCACCTCTCCCTTTTAATGCAAAGCATCCCGTCATCTTGCCTGATAAACATAGGCTTAGTGATTATTTGATAAAACAATTTCATATAACTTATTTGCATGCTAATCTTACCTTGTTATTGAATATTTTATTGCAGAATTATTGGATTGTTGGTGCTAGGAAACTAATCAAGAGTTATATTCATAAGTGTATTGTTTGTCATAGATATCGTTTTGCATCCAATAATCAATTGATGGGTGATCTTCCGCGACAACGTGTCATGCCTAATAGACCATTCTCGGTCTGTGGGGTAGACTTTGCTGGGCCTATTAATATGTTGAAATTTCGGGATAGAGGTGCTAAAAGTATAAAGGGTTATGTTGCTTTATTCATTTGCTTTAGCACAAAGGCGATTCATCTAGAATGCGTCAGTGATTTGACCTCCGAGGCTTTTATTGCTGCCTTGAAGCGGTTTAGTTGTCGCAGAGGGTCCCCCGTCACATTCATTGTGATAATGCCACTAATTTTTGTGGCGCTAAAAGGAAAATGTCTGAATTGTGTAAAATTGTGTCCGGTATCAACCGGGATGAAAACATTTGTTATTTTCTCTCACAACAAGCTATTCAGTGGCATATGATACCTCCTGCAAGTCCTCATTTTGGTGGATTGTGGGAATCGGGTATCAAATCGGTAAAGTCCCATATGAAAAGAGTAATTGGTGACCATAAGTTAACCTTCGAAGAATTTGCCACTCTGTTTTGTCATATTGAAGCAGTTTTGAATTCAAGACCATTGTCTCCTACCAACGATGAATTGGACAATTTAGAAGTGTTAACTCCCTCCCATTTTTTAATAGGTGAAGTAATTACTTCCCCTCCTGAGCGGGTTGACTCCCAATATCTGTCCTTACGTTCTCGCTGGGACCTTGTTCAAAAAATGAAAATGAACTTTTGGAAAAGGTGGCACCAGGACTATCTGAGCTCTCTTCAAAATCGTAACAAATGGCGTATCACCAAATCAAATTTAAAGGTAGGTGACATGGTGTTGTTCAAGGAAGACAATACACCTCCATCCTGTTGGCCTCTTGGCAGAGTAAATGAAGTTCATCCAGGTTTAGATGGAACGGTGCGAGTTGTCACCCTTAAAACTTCTAAAGGGTATTTTAAAAGGCCTATCGTTAAACTCTCCCCCCTACCGATTTGTCAAGAATAAATTCTTGAGGGTGGGAGTATGTTCATGGAGTATGTTCCTGTATTTTCATTTATGTTCATGGAGTATGTTCCTGTATTTTCATTTATTCATTTGTTTAATATGTTATGATTGTTTGTCCGGTAGATGGCAGCACGATACCGCTGTCTTTATGTTTTGTAAACGTTCTAAGATACTTCCGCTGTGGAGTTAGTAGCGTCAGTGTTCTGGCTCTGTGCTGTTTGTACGAAGTTCTTTGTGATGTGTTAATAAAGTTCATATAGCCGACCCGTTTGTGCGTCTGGGCTCGAATTTAATTTTAGTGGAAAGAACATACGACAAACTCCATTCTACGCTGTTGAAGGATAGGGGTTTGGAAGAGCTTGTTATTTGTTAGGCTGCTTCCATCTCATCAGAGTGCATGCATAATATTTTGCATAATATTTTGCATGCATAATATTTTGCATGAGAAAGATATTAGTAAAGAAATTGTCACGGTTGCTAGGCATCGGTTAAAAACTTGAGCGATTTAACATTTCGAAATACTAACTGGACATGTTTCAAAGAAATTAAGAATAATCCTGACGTCATTTCGTGACATTTGATGAACCGTGAATCCATGACATCTATCTAGAAATTAAAGAACAATCATAACTGCACTGCAAGTGAATCTTCTCCACAGAATATAAAAACGTTTTCCTTAGTAGGAAAGATTATAATGACAGTTTTGGGGGAAATCCAGGGTATAATCTTAAATATCTATTTGGTATATGGCAATACGAGTCTTAGAAATATTAGGAATTTTAATAGAAATATGGAGGCTTAATATTATAAATATTAATAAAAATAGTTTTTTATGAAAACTTTTTTTCTTATATTTACGATGAGTTATCAAATGACCTTCGTGTTCATTACTAACTGAATACTGTTTTGATATTTCTTTCTTGTTTCATTACTCGTAAAATCCTTCGAGGTTATATTATGTTGCTTCTATCCGGAAAGAAGAAAGGCAAGGTTCTAAATAATACTTGCAGCAATTATTAACAAATTGTAAAACTAATGTTTTTAGGCAAGGATTGTTAAAACATACATTGAGGAAATGTCATATTTTGCTGAATATACAGTTTCTAGCTACCCGTGGTTCTCCCGTTACTAAACATTTTTTAGATATATACATCCTGTAGCAATGCTTTCCTAATTCTTCTCAGTTACCTCATACCTCTTTTTGCTGGGCAGCAGTTTAAAATATGTCAAAGATAGTAGGGCTTTGGACTCATGAAATTTGAACATTCAGAACGTTCCTGAATGCGAATGAAATAAAGCTAGTGGGGAAATTCGAGAGGTTCTGTAGTATTTGATCGAATTTCCTTTAGAGTCGAAGCAAGCTAAAGCCATTTTTCTCTGAACATTTTTCGAGAAGCATATGCTAAAACAAGACGAGAGAATATTTTGCTAGCAGAGAAGATATTTTGGGGCTAAGGCTTTAACAATTTAATGGTCGGCCTTTTAGACATCTTTCTAGATTATGCGTTATTTGTAATTAAAAGGCATGGTTTTATTTTCGTTGAATTTTTTTTTACCTTTTTATGAACACTGTTATAGTCAGTAAATTAGGTATATATAATGTTTCTTGAAAAAAAGTTTTTACTTTCCACAATTATTCATTTATGTACCATATTTCCTACTTAAAAATTTCGATTCCCTTAACGTACAGCTTAGCATGCTGTAAGATAGTACTACAGGCAGAGTGTCACAGTTAGTGAAAATTACTCATTGTATCGTAGTATTAGCATCTATTTTCCATATTTCCTACTTAATTTCAACTACCTTAACGTTCATCTTGTCACGCTGTAAAAAGTACTCTAAGCGTATCACAGTTAGTGAAAATTACCCATTGTATCGTTGTACTAGCGTCTATTTACCATATTTCCTGCTTACAACGATCAATTTAGCACGCTGTAAAAAGTTCTATAGGCAGAGTGCCACAGTTAGTGAAAATTACTCATTGTATCGTAGTATAAGCGTCTATTTTTCATGCCTTCGTATTCCGATAATACTCTGTGTTATGATTCTTTACTAACGACGAAGACCGAAATAGAAAAAAATAAATCTAATTAGCACTAACACTGACCAACTTTAAGGGTGAACATTTATGTTTTCCGAAGCTTGAATACGAAAGCTTGATAAACGATAACCTTTTTATCTTGATAAAAGTTAAACATTTAGTCTAAAATATAGACATTTCTTTCAAACAAAAGAACAGATGCTCTCGAAAACTTCAGAAGAGGGAAAGTTTGTTTGATCCTCGCTCCCTTGTTTCTAGAACCCTTAATAATTCCACGTTCAATTCTGTTAAATAACGTTATCTACCCATTCTTTCGCAAGTAATAAAATTCAATAATCCTTACAATCATCCAGCAATCTCGCCCACTAGCAGCAACACTGATGCCACGGATGATACGCTTGAAAATGCCAATTGGTCATAATAAATTGATCTCTCAATGTATGAGTTTATTTAGCTGATATTTCAAACGATTAATGTTGTTGTTGCTGTCGTGTCTAGGAATTAATCGAAAGAAAAAAAGAAGAAAGAAGAAAGAAGGGAAAACAATTGCACTATCCATAGAAGAGGGTGTGGGATTCTGGTACTAATAATTTCTTGACTACCCATCAGAATAGTTACCTTAGATTCGTTTAAAGTCTCTCAGTAATGTTTGATATGTATAGTACAATACAAAAAACAAAATTTTCGAATATGGGGCATTTACTTACCCCTCTTTATTGTTCAAGAGATGACAGTTGGATTTCAGCCTTTTCTCATATCTCTTACCATGACAAAAACCAAAGTGCTACTGGCGTTCTACTTACAGACCAACAACTTTCAGCATCATCTCTGGGAGAATCGCTGGATTCAACATTTAAATACCACAAAAATGTTGGAGCCATGAATTCACAAGTCACATATCACATGTAAAAAAAGAACACCTAAACTCAAAAATAATATATCGTTTTTCAAGCAATAATTAAAACTTGTTGCCAAAAGCAACTTAATGAGTTTGAGAGCTCGCGATACATAGATAATATGATAATAATATAAAGATACAACAGAGGGATTCCATTGCCTTGAAAGAGGACTTCTAACTGTTGGTCCGCGGAAGGTATTTTATTTCCCTTCTAGCACCCAAAGGAAATTCCAGTGGAGGCATTCCCCTATCCGCCACCTGGGGACGCGTCCTGTAGGGGTTACAGGATCCCCGAGAGAAATAATTAATATACCGTGTTTCCCCGAAAATAAGACCTCATCGGATAATAAGTCCTAGCATGATTTGTCAGGATACTCGTAATGTAACCTCTACCTCAAAAATGAGCCCTAGTTAAAATTGTCTGAGTGCAGTCACAACACACCAATCGGAGTGCAGTCTTAACACACGTACGTACTTGATAACTGACGGACATGATTGTGACTTATTAGAATCTTCATAATTCAATACGTCAATTGCTGTAACGGACGTACTTTATGCCCTCTTGCGAAACAAACAAACGTTTTCTGAATTTTGAGCATGCAAATTTTCATCGCATTTGTGTAGTATATAATTCTCAACAGTTTTTGTTGTAAACCCTGTTTTGTACGACTTCAATTAACGCTTGATTTAATAATGTAAATAAAGGGAATGATATTTCGATCCCCAAACAAGATGAGTGCAAAAAGATTGAGTTATTTTGCTGAGTACAAGAAAGGAATCATAGAGGAATCCCGGAGTAAGAATCTTACAGCTTTCTGCAAAGAAAAGAAGTCGGATGTCCGAATGGTCCGAAAAGGACAATCAGAGTGGTCAACAGGTGGACGCTGGAAACGCTAAGAAGCGCAAGTCTGGATCGGGTTGACAACCATTGTTTCATGAGTTGGAAGACATCATCTGTGAATGGACTGCTGATAGAAGAGTAAAGGCTTTGGCTGTTCTTTGGGATGATATTCAAGCACTTGTCCTTGCAATGGCGATGTTCCAGAAGATGGTGACATGACTGTACTTGAATAAATGTTAATTTTTGTGCATGAATATATGAATAAATGTAGATTGTTGTAAATTAATAAATGCATTCTAGTGGTGTGAATGAAAAAATAAGACATCCCCTTAAAATAAGCCCTAATGTGTCTTTTGGAACAAAATATAATATAAAACTCGGTCTTACTTGATGGGAAACGCGGTATGATTTATTCTGATCTTGTTTTTAAATTTTTTTTGATATGGTATCGTAGGGATATGACAGTAGCGTTAAGGCCAAGAGCAGGAGTGTTGAAAATTACGGGACGAAGTAAAATAATTGCACAATTTAAGAAAGAAACAGGGCAAGGAAGCAACAGACAGGCAATAAAAGAGAAGGGGAGAAAAGCCAACAATAAACCGAAACTACTACAGATAGAAGATTGGGCCCGAAGGAAGAAATAAAAGATAAAAGTTCGACAGAATGAGTTGCAACGAAAGAAGAAAAGAGAAGGAGAAGACATAAATTTAAGAAAGTTATAAAATGGACCACCATGCTCGGTGTTGATCTGAGCATGGGAAAAGATAAGGAGGACGGAACATTTTATAAATCCCACCCTCGATGCGCATTGGTGAAAAGGAGATAGAGAAGAGGCAGCCACGGACGAATTTCGATGACATGGGAATAATATGGCCAATGGGATTGGAAGAGGAGTGGCCAGAATAAATATGCCGTAATAATATGAAAAATGATAGAAGTGGCAAAAAAAAAGAGAGTAGTCAGGAGTTAGAGACAGAAGTGGTATGAATCTAGCTAGTATGTACGAATCACGTCCGATGATAGTTGTGTAAGCCGTGGCCTATGCCAAAAGAGCCCGAGTAAGAGTGTGCCCCAGTTTCCGGTGCCGAGTGCGTACAACGACGAAAGGAGCCCTGCACTGTGCCCCAGTTTCCAGTACCGTGTATCGACTGAAGGACCCCTGTACTCTACGATGAGTATGCCCCAGTTCCAGTGATGTGAGTGTGAGAAGTCCGTCATAGCTAAGTGACCGATGTCCATAAAGATGATCCCATAATCATCTGTAAAGGTTCCGTCGTTTTGTTTGCTCTTGATATTTACCGTCATTGCTTCTCATACGCGCAACCGTTCATATAACGCGAAAACATAGATAGAGCGCGATAGCGAGGTAATGCCAAGATAACAGTTAAAAGAATAATGGATGATAATTTGTAAATGAGATGTTTTTATATAGTGCAAACTAAAGTGAGTGGTGTATAGATTGATATGAATTGTTGAGTAATTTATATGCTAAACTCATCATACAAATTTGAAATTAATTTCCTATGAAGCTGCTTCATATGATTTGATACAATACCTCAATATATTTTACTACATTAGAAATTATACTTCTCTGAAATCGAAGTTTTAGTAATAAAAATTTTACAAATTTAATTTTCGTGGTATTAAGATGCTTTCTTGTTTTTCCCAAATCTGAATAACCGAATTCTTTCTCGTGTGGTCTACAAACCAGATTGATATCGACAAACAAGCGCCCCACGTCTTATCGCATATAGAATAAGGCCCACGACTGATTACTCGGAATATAGCTGCATTCCTTGAATAGTTTTGCTTTCTAGGAATTTATCAATTATCTCATCATTTTCGAATATGAATTATTATACGTTATGAATCTAGATATTTGAAGATATATTAAATATGCCGTGAAAGGAATATTTCTATACTAAGCAGCTAGGGACAAGATTTCTATGTGTTGCTGCAGTGATAAAAAGTTTCTTTTAAAAATCAGGCCATTGTTTTATGTGTAATGTCACGAGGGTTAGGCGAAAATTTACGTGCATTCTGAGAATTGTGTCTGTATAATAATGTAAGGATTTTTATAAAATATTATAAACTGATATGAAGGAATGCAATGTGCCCCAATCCATTTATTAAGCGCTATAGAAGTGTATGTCTTTATTCGCTCTGATTCAATGGTTTTGATTTAATAAAAGAGTTTTTTTATGTAGAAATATATATATATATATATATATATATATATATATATATATATATATATATATATATATATATATATATCGAGGGGATCGTAAAGTAGAAGAGGTTAAAAAGAAAATCAATTTGGCGGAGGTTGTTTGTTACTACCTAGGAAACAAACAATAAAGAATGTGGTAAAAACAGTAACGCTAATGAGCAGTTTAATAAAAACGTGATTTGTTGCCCCTAATTTTATGCTTATAACTAAAAGAATCATAATTATAAACTGTAGTTTATGAAAGCGAAAAAGAAAAGTAATAAAAAATTGTAATATGGAAGGAATTTTCTTTTTTTCGTCCAAAGGAAAATTAGGGTGAGTAAATTGTCCAGAATTTTATAACATTTTAGACGGATAGGAAGCTAATAAAATTGTCAGTTAAAAAAAAAAAAACATGTAAGCGTTATTGGTTATTACTACCTAACTAACTAACAGTAAAATCACACGAAAAAAATAGTACCGCAAATGAGAAATTTCAAAAAACATGATTTTTTGTCCCCCATTTTATGTTTAAAACTAAAAAAATCATAATTAAAACTTATAATTTTTGAAAACGAAAAAAGAAAATTTAAAAGAAAAATGATTGCAATGAAGCAGGATATGCATTTTATTTTTTATGCGCAAGAAAAACTGCAATAAGTAAACTGTCAAAAATTTCACAACATTTTAGACTGAAAGCAAACTAACATAAGCGTTTGTTACAGAAATTTAGGCCTGAGGTAGCCTATCGTTAGCATGTCGGTTTTCGGTATTGAAGGTGCTCGGATCGAATCCCGACAAGTGCCAATAAATACCCCCGTGTCTACGGCGGATATGGGACGTTTAATCTGTAGTTTAATCCGGTAAGTCTTTCTAGGAAGTCAGTCGGTGGGGAAAGTAAGATTCCTCAGTAGATGTCGATATTGCTTGTGCTCGGTCAAAATTGCGATGGCACCTAGCCAAGTTGTTCTCCGACCCTCACGATGCTATTATAAACTGGAGCCACACTTCTCAGCCCGAAGGCTATATTGACCTGGTTTAGAACTTCCAGCCAGGGGACATTAGGACCAACAACAACAACAAGTGGGTGCCGTGACCCAGTTGGCAAGAACAGCGGGCTAGTGATCTGAAAGTCACTGGATCGATGCTCGTCGTTGACAGATCCCCTGCCGTCTACATTTACGGCAGCTGGTGCACGTAAAATCTGTCGTGGCTGCAATGCCATCCAAGTTCTCACAATTACGTCTGGAGGTTCGGGGTCAAGTGTTCTGGTCTCGTCACTTGACTCGGTTCAAAATTACCGGACTTGTCCTTTGGGAGTGTCGGACTCCGACCTTTGTGGTGCCAGTCAAAACAGGAGCCGCATCTTCATTGCCCACAGCCTTCGGGACTTGATCTGATGTTGCTGTCGGTCAAGTAGCATAAACAACAACAACACAACAACAAAATAATTAGGTGAGATTGCTTGTTACTACGTAGATAACTAACAATAAAAGAATGTGAAAAAAAGTATAATAACGCAAATGAGAAATTTAATAAAAACGTGATTTGTGATCCCCAATTTTATGTTACAAAATTATAACTTGAAATAAATAAAACAGAAACAAAAAGGAAAAGTTAAAAAAAAAGATTGTAATGAAGGATGACAGGTATTTTCTTTTTTCCCCCTGAGGAAAATTATAATGAGAAAATTGTCTAACATTCTACAGGATTTTATACGGAAGCGAGTGGATAGAAATGCATGGTCGTAAAGTAGTAGGAGAGGTCGAAAAGAAAATTTAAGTTGTTATTGGTTGATACTACCGAGTTAACTAACAATAAAAGAGAGTATAAAAAATAGTAACTCAAATTAGCAATTTAATTTAAGCGTGATATGTCGCCCCTGATTTATTTTTATGTTTAAAACTAAAAACAATAATAAATGTAACTTGTAATTTAAGAAAACGAAAAACAAAAGTAAAAATAAAAAAATCTGTGATGAAGGATTTACATTTTTTTTTCCTGCCAAGGAAGTTTGAATTAAGTAAATTGTCTAAAATTTTATAACATTTTATACTCAAAGCAAAATAATAAAGAAAATTATGAAAAAATAATATGCGGCTTATATATTCTATCGGAAATTTAATTCCCATATGTTATCCAGTTGTTGAATTTATTACGATAATAAATTCTAAAAGGTTTAAAATAATTGCTAGACAGTCCCTGACGGATTCCACTTTAGAATCCTTTCCGAAATTCCAATCTCCAAATTTTAAGGCGGAATGTATCCCAACTCAATACATGAATTTTAAAAATGACATTTCATACAATTTTATTCTTCCACATGGAATGTATTTAAACTGACAATGGATCAGGACATGAATATCCCTTGGCCTTGTTAAAGCATATTTTCCCAATGGTTTACCAAAGCCATTATCACCAGATAGATATTTCGAAGATAAATGCATTTTTTGATGCCCTTTCTATTCTCAAACTGTGTGTGGACTGAGAGATCTGTTATCTGCAGCAGTAGCCCCGCTGGTCCGGTGATCAATAGATATAAAAATTTTTAAACGGCGTTTGAGCGTGATCTTTTCCTGCCAGTGGATATACCATTCTTTGCCTCAATGGACTATCATTTATCAGTCTGTGTGTGGGTATATTTATATTGCGCTAAATTGTAAAAAATCTAGAAAAGACCTTTATAAAAATTTATTGTTAATTTTATTGTTAAAATACTACATACTGCACTGTTAAAACGAACTGCTGCTTCGGGTTAATAGAGATACCAGTTTCAGGATGGCTTTTGTTTTTCAGGTAGTGAGAATAAAATACTACATACTGCACTGTTAAAACGAAATGCTGCTGCGGGTTAATAGAGATACCTGTTTCAGGGTGGGTTTTGTTTTTGAGGTAGCGAGAATAAAATACTACATACTGCACTGTTAAAACGAAATGCTGCTTCGGGTTAATAGAGATACCAGTTTCAGGGTGGCTTTTGTTTTTGAGGTAGTGAGAATAAAATACTACATATTGCACTGTTAAAACGAAATGCTGCTTCGGGTTAATAGAGATACCTGTTTCAGGGTGGGTTTTGTTTTTGAGGTAGCGTGAGTAAAATACTACATACTGCACTGTTAAAACGAAATGCTGCTTCGGGTTAATAGAGATACCTGTTTCAGGTTGGGTTTTGTTTTTGAGGTAGCGAGAATAAAATACTACATACTGCACTGTTAAAACGAAATGCTGCTTCGGGTTAATAGAGATACCAGTTTCAGGGTGGCTTTTGTTTTTGAGGTAGCGAGAATAAAATACTACATACTGCACTGTTAAAACGAAATGCTGCTTCGGGTTAATAGAGATACCTGTTTCAGAGTGGGTTTTGTTTTTGAGGTAGCGAGTATAAAATACTGCATACTGCACTGTTAAAACGAAATGCTGCTTCGGGTTAATAGAGATACCTGTTTCAGAGTGGGTTTTGTTTTTGAGGTAGCGAGTTTACCTGTTTCTCGTATCACACTTGTTTATCTTAAACATACTTTCTTACCCTTTTAGTTTAGCTTCCGTTTATACATTAACACTAGAAAGACAAAAAATTTTTCCTTGCTAAAAAGACTGAACGCTCTCATTTTGACGGTTTTAGATAAAATCAAGAATATAAAATATTCAATGTTTTTTAAATAGGTAAATACTGTAAATTTTGAACTCTTTCATACCAATATATAATAAATTTGTATATATTTCGATATATCTTTATGCAGGTATGCCGAGCTGACAAACTGGTATGATTTGTCCGTAAAAATATATGCATGGTTTGTGCAGTCCTTATTTTTCAACACGAATATTTCCGAAGAGCCAATATTTCTGTGGGTTTGCAAAAGGGGGTAAAGACGAAAGCAATTAAAATTTTTCAGGTATTATTTTAAAGATTTCTGCCGGTTTTCTATATTCCGTCAGATTGACGGCTTTCAGTCATAGTAGGTATACAACACATTTTCTCCCCCTCTTTACTATTGAATATAATTTTGTAAATGTGCTTGAATATTTTGTGTAAAATTAGAAAAAGTCATAAAATTTCAGACATAAATACAGACATAGCGCTCAGTAATATATCCGAAACCGTCAAAATGACGGCAGCTATCTTTCTAGTGCTAAGCCATAAACAGCATTTCAATTTTAAAATGTTTGTATAGTGTATTAAGGTTTATTCTCTTTTATTAAGCAAATGTTTAACGTATCTTCAAAATGACTCATGAAAGACATATATTTAATAATGGAAAATAAGAGGAATTCTAATACTACTACATTGCACAATATAAGCTTCTTAAATAATAACTATAAGAGTATAAGGGAATGAAGATATTTTCAAAGGTATTAATACTATAAACATTGTGGATCTTATATCCACCATATATTTATTCATAAAGTGTAGTATTTGAAGGAAATTTTGTGAATGGATTGTATGAAGGGTTATAACAATTGAACGAATTTTGCAACTGAACAGAACTAAGCTTAAAATATATAACTTACAAGAGATTGTACATAATCAAAATATAATACGAATGTCATCATCAGATTTTCTTTAAAACCATATAATTTTACAAGTTGTGCAAACAGCGTGTGAATAAATCTATGGTGCTCGATATAAAGGGCTTAGGTCAAAAGCAGTGATTTAAATTTACCAAGTTATTAGCTTTTATACCGAAGAACAATAATTACGACTTGAGTCTTTTGTACCTTGAAATGCACTTGTGTATAAAAAATTTATAGACTTAAGCCTTTATACAAGTCATATTTTTTAATTAATACTAACAAGTTGTAATACTACTTGTCTACTGTTACACATAGAAATTAAAAAGAAAAGAAAGAGAAAAAGAAATGTATTGTAATTTAACTTTGCTTGTAATCAGAAATAAATACAGAAAGGAAAAAGTCGACTGGAACCGGGAACGGCCAGCTCGAAAATTTAATTTGTTTTAGACCTTCAAGTAGAGGGTCTGTTGCCACGGATATGGCTAGGCAGGAATTAGGTTATTTTTGAACTTAAGTTTTTTTGTTTAGTTAATATGACTTATATAAAAAAACCTTACCGTTTATGCATTCGCAGTGGTCGGCATGATTTACGAATTTATAAATACTAACAAATACACTAGCCAAGAAAATTTAACTTTTTTTCTGTAACATTGATGAAAATAATTCATCTTTATGTTTTCAAGGGTGCTGAAGACGGAAACGATAATGAAAATGCAAGTTCAGCTCTCGTTTTTTAGTTACTGAAGCTTTTCAGAATTGCCCTTAAAAGCTTATGCATGTATTTACCTTGTAGTTCTCCCTCGGTGGAAGGTCACTGATGGCGCAATCGCTTTGCCTGCCTTTTGTATTCTGTTGCTGGTGATTCCCTGATGAGCGTCCAGCAGTAATCCGCTAACATTGATTCACTCCACTTTCCCTGGAATCTTTCTTCAAAGTCCGAAAATTCTTCGAGGAAGCGTTCGCCATCTTTTCGGCAAACAGCACCACAGTTTTCGGGGAAGAAGTCCAAGTGTGAATGTAAGAAGTGTAACTTTAAATACTTGTTACACCCCATTCTATCGTAGCATTGCAGAAGAGTTTCCACAAGATCCTTATAGTTTTCTGCCTTATGATCTCCAAGGAAGTTTTTGGAGACTTGAACAAAGGAGTCCCAGGCTAACTTCTCATCACCTTTGAGAATATTGTTGAAATGTTCATCCTTAAACAGTTTGCGTATCTGTGGACCAACGAAAAACCCCTCTTTTTATTTTGGCTTCACTGACACGTAGAAATTTCGTAGACAAATACAAAAATGCTTCCCCAGTCTTATCCATCGCTTTTACGAAGTTTTTCATAAGTCCCAGTTTTACATGTAGAGCAGGGAGTATAATTTTGCTTGATTCGACGAGTGGTTCATATAACACATCGTGTGTTCCAGGTTTAACTGATTAACGCATAGGCCAATCCTCCTGTCTGTATTGACGTGCCATTGCACGGCTGTCCTATAAACAGAAAAAGCAACATAATTAGGTATAATCTTGTTGCAGGCCAAGTAATATGGCAATGACTTTCAGATCACCAGGAATTTGCCACTTAAACTTGTCATAGTTTACTGTGCATAACAGTGGCTTCATATTCTCATACGTTTCTTTCATGTAAGCTGCTTAACCAATCGGAACAGATGGAAACACATTTTCATTATGCAGAAGGACAGCTTTTAGACTTTGATAAATCGATGAACAGTCTCCATTCATCAATTTTGTAGTCAATTTTCATACCTGCCATGAGACCGTCTATGTTACTACAAAATACCAAATTATTTTCACTGTTGAAACACTGAAGGAGGGACATGGAGGTCACGGAACGCAGTCACATTTACCGTCTGGTCAAGACAATTCCATTTTTGTAGTTTAGACGCCAACATTTCGGCTTTACCTTTAGGTAACTGTAGATCTCTTACCAGATCATTCAACTCACATTGTATGTTTTTATGTTGCTGGGGGTTTTCGTAAGGGGATAACGTCATGTTTTTTACCATCCGCGGAATTTCGAAAGCAATATCGGGAAGGCTCAAAGGAAATGCTTATCATTAACTGATACGACCCCCCCCCTCATATATCGAAAACTAGAGCTAATCGGTGATTTTCATAGTCGTTTTCGTGATCAGCGTGGTCGATATTGTACAGAACAACTCATTTTGTTCTTGTTACATTTTCACTGTTGGCTAGTAATATCTATAAATCACTTTTTTTTACCTTTATACCGGTAACCATAGAAATACTACACGAACTATAGTCACATAGCATTTTTCAGATATATAAATGATATTTCTCTCTAACTGTCCTTATTCACAATTTACGTGCATACACGTTGCTTCATTAGAGGTCCATTAAACTTTTATTTTGTCGAATATATCGGGTACTTCTTACTCAGCACATAGACCCATCCACTCCGCGAATTTGTTTGCTACTTTATTATAGGAAAATCGGATTCAAGGAAAATTTACTTCGTGCTAGTGATACAAGTTATCATCGTTGCTTTTCTAAACGTAGAAGACGAGGCACTTTTCGTTGCATTCCAGTCAATCATATGCAATATTTCTCAATAAATCAGCGAAAGTAGCTATGATAACTACCAGCCCAAAACTACTCGATCTTCGTCACTAAATAGTTAAAAAGAATATGGTGAAGGAATTGTAATACATGAAATGAGTATGGCTTCTGATATAGGCCATTCGACTATTGAAAAAGAAAAAGAAGGAGGAAGGATGCCGAAAAGCACCAAATCAAAATTTTATCTCTTGGAAATCTGAAGTCTTGAAATTATTCAGTATGAGTCTTTTCCTTTCATACAAGTATAATTTATTAACCTTCAGTGATGCTATCAATTTGGTATGCCGATATATTACATCGGGAAAAGGAAAAATAAGTGTAGCGTCTGCTGAATTTCCAATGCAATATACTTGATAACATACGATATTTTCCATCACTCAACCACGATCAATGTTAGATATTTATTACATATATTACCTTGAGTGCATCGACTTCATTTTAGTTTAATACACTGCACACTTTCATTTTAAATGGATCAATCCTATATTGTTGCCAAAAACAACCTTAAGTAAGAATATTTTTTTTAAATAGTCATTTATTCTTCATGATCATTGTAAAATGTTATTTCTCCTAACTGATCCATCTCAGCATACATAGCATGCAATTTTTACTCAAAATTGCATGCAAAGTTTTATAAAACTGGCATAAAATTTTTTCAAGGATCTTCGGATATTAATGTATTAAAAACATCAACGAGTGAAGGCTACAAATGTTGAATGCAAGTCATGGCAATAAAAAATATCAATGTTTAATATGACTGACCTTTCAAATGATGTTGTCGCTATTGAGAGTGTTTGGTTAATTATGCAGCACAATGGTACTTTTGTATTATTTATCTAGTTTTTCGGATGTTCTGCTACTTTTTTGAGACCTTTTTTAAATTTGTATGAGAAAGCAAATCTCTTTTACAGTGAGATAGCAAAATAGTTCTTATTGCGTTTCCAATTTCACTGGGGTACGAAAGAACTTTCTATTTTGAATTCACAGTTTAAAGCAAAACGGAATAGCCTTCTTCATATGCAACTTTTTTTATAAAAAATCTAAAGCTGCCCGTTTTACACTTTCTGAAACTACCTTAAAGAAAGAACTATTTTAACAATGGCCGTATAGCTTGATCTTCAAAATACATTTCTGAACATTTCCAGGCCGATACGACGAAAATATTTTAAAAGAATTTTGCAGAAAAGTCTGGAAATTACATAAGCGTAAAAAATATTTATCCAACTACAGTGGATATCTTTTGAAATATTTCATCATTTATTCGCTGTTTTAATATTAGAAAAGGAATTTATTTCAAGTATTGTGCCATGATTTCTAAGTAAATAAATTTTTTAAGGATTTAAAAACCAATCCTTTTAGATAAAGGACTATTAAAATATTCTCTGAAATATAACATTATCAATTCTATACGCAATTCAGTTGAGTAGTATCTTTAAGAAAACTAATCGAGAGATTTTCCCTATTGCCAGCAGGAATTTTCTAAAGGAAGTGGTTTTGAGTAATGTATCCCGAGATATACAATAATTTTCTGTCTTTCAAGAGTTATCCAGTTTTGGGTAAATATTTTGTCTGGAAGCGATGGTTTCTAGAAAAAATACAGTTATATGTTTGTTAGAACCATACTTAGTTTTTTATAGAAAGGTATAGACACCAACAAAAGAACGATTGTTCACGTTACAAAAAACCACAGACTCTATAATCAAATAAAAAAATTAAAAAATACACTTAAAATAAATACATATTTGTCTTTTTCTTGTACATGATGGAGGACAATATTTTAACTTAGTAACTTCTCTTTAGGCGTAACATTAATTATATAATTTCTCTCAATCATTCTGTAGCAGCAATTACTTATATTTTCGTTGACAAGCTTTCAACCATCGTTGTCAGACATTTACCCCGAGAATTATCTAACTCTGCACACCATGACACTACCTCATGTAGGTCTTTTCCTAGTAGGCCACTAGCAGCTGTCGAAAGCTCCTGTCGTTTCGATAACAAAAGTCAGCTGCCGAAAGAATCGTCTAAAAGAACTACATCCTGCTCAACAATGACCATAGCTATCTGGATTAAAAAAACTGTATTTTCCCCTTAAGTAATTTAAAATACTGTTACATTGACAATGAGCCATCGTCACATATTACTACGGGTAGTTAAATTTTTGTTGGCCTTCAGAGAATTGAACCTTAAGAAAACACCCGATGGAGTCTGGCGGATATACTAAAATATTTTTGGTAGCCAAAATAAAGAATACAAAAATTGTTATAGTAAAAAAATATATGTTAATACATACCTGGAGTTTACCGCAAATGATTTTTAAATAAATATTTTATCCTAGATGAAACAAAACCTTGATTTAAGCTCATCAATATGCGCATTTTCTGTTGTGACGAAGGAAATAAAAAGCCTTTTGTAAATCAGATACGAGGTCTTAAATGGGCCAACATTAGTCGAAGAATGAAGCGATACTTTCTACGTGGTATTTTTGATTTTGGTCTGCAAGACTGTTCCCGAGATGTGTAATCACCATTTTTCTGCAAAATCATAAATCACAGTCCTGATTCTTCCCATTTCTTCACAAATTTATTGAATTGGCAGTCCATTTGCCTAAAGTCTCCATATTTTAGTCACTTTGTCACTAAAAACGCGTAATCTAACTCTATGGCATACCTAAAACTAAATGCAGGATAGAATACTGTGTCTTTTGAAAATTGTAAAGGATATATAGTTGTGGCCGTGATTATATAAGATCAGCACATTGCAAAAAAATAAAAGAATAAAACTGGAATTCACTTACCACACTTTATTTAAGACAAGTTAGGAGAGCATAAAAAAATATTTTGCACGTGGTGCATCACCATTTATACCACGCATGTTGAGGTCAGCACAATTGTTAGCACGAAGATTATGTGCTCTTGGAAAATACAATTCTCAGCAAAGGAACCAGGAACCATCGGACAATTCCGTATTTCTGTAAATCTTTCGTAGACCAGTTGAGTCACACTTTATTACTCGCGCAACCACGTGCTTCAGACCACCCTCTCTCCAAGAACAAAGACGTCAGCTTCGCCGAGAACCCTCGAGGAGAGACTTTTCATAATGTCCTTCCGCCGGAGAAAAATCCACACCTTTTCTGTTGCCAACGTTCTTTTTTAACTTTGTAGGAAGATCTGGAGAATGTCCGATTGGGCGATCAGGAGTAAAACAAAACCGGTTCCGTCTAGTTTCAAGTGCGCTGCTTCCGAACCAGTTTTACGCTGATGTTTTCACAACATCTCTTCCCCCCACCAAATAAAAAAAACAAAAACAAGAAAGATGGTGATGCACAAAACCAATATAAAAATTACATAGTATCCAAAACCACATTACAAATAACAGACTAATATACACAAAAACACAATGTACACTAATTGCTCTCTATAGTGTGGTAAGTAGTTCTTAAAGGAAAGAGGAAAAAATACATATAAATCTATATACACCATTCAAACCCCCTTTGTAGTAACGTTATGTCATATTAAGCTTTCAATTATCACCTTGTATCTTTTAATGGCTGAAATTCACAGCATACATATTTGTTGAATTTAGTTTTCAACTTAATTAATTCTAGCAGTTGCAAAATTGATTAAATGTAAAAAAATTTGTCTTATTAATTCTATATATTTTTGCATGAACATTTCAATGACTGTACATTGACATCAATTAAAGATTTTACACAATATGAGTTTGAACAGTTGACCTTTTACTTTAGGTACAGCAGCTATTATATTTTGGCACATGGACACATGATAAAAATGATAATTCACCAAGATAATTTATATGAAGGTCATTTCTCTTTAAACTTATGTGATACTTGAAGTTTTAGCAATTTGGATTTCTTTGCTGGTTTCACGCAATGAACCCCATGGAGAATTTTAAAATTTTGTTCCCCACATAGAGTGATATCTGTTTAACCACAAATTTTGTTTCCTGCCGAAATTGACATTAGTTCCAGTTAGCTAATCGGAAAGTCTCTATAATTTTTAGATCCAGCTTACTATAATAGAGATTAAATTCTGCTTTCAAGTGTTGTAGTAGATCCTTTTTAAAAAATTTGTATAGGAAAATATATTATTGTCATTTTTATATATATTTTTAGCAGAATCTAGTATTATTGATTAGGTGCTATTCTGTTGACCATTACCAAATAACATAGGGATATCTAAAATTTAACTTTTCACTGATACTGCAGTTACAAAAATAACCAAACCTTTAATTTTAGGACACGAGAAAAAACAAATTCTCAAGTTCATTTCCATCTTGACATACGTTATTCTCAACATATCATGATATGTCACCCAGACTCCTAATATCATTTTCGGGGACGTGAATATCAATGACGATATTTAAGGAATTTGTTCAAGGGAAGCTAAATAGCGCTTTTGAGAGCTCTACTGAGATAAACCTTAAAGATCTGAAATCCTCTGCGCTGAGAATTTTGTGAAGAGCCGCTGCGTTGGATGAATTGAATTTTTGAAGTCCTTTCCAAAAAAATGTAAAAAATCTCTTTTCGTTTTGAGCTGCTCGTTAAGTTAACTGTTGAGGTAAAATAAGTAACAGAAAGTAAGTGATTTAGCAGCAATTAATGGGTCTCTTGACATTTACTGGGGGTAATTTGAGTATGGCAAGGTAACATAGGTCCTGAAATGTGGTTAAATAATAAATTTGAGAATATGAGTTTTATTATCAAGTCAATGATGAATGTTAAATTATTTTGACAGTACTCATTTCCATTAATGACATGGATTTAATCTTTGCTAAAAGAAATATAACCTTGGTAGGATTTTCAGGTAAAGTAACGAAAGATGTAGTAATAACAGATTTTGACATCCTGCCCAATTCTTCTATAATTCAAAATGAATCATTGTATGACAACTTGAGAGTGATATGGTGCTTGAAATTATTTTAATAAAGGTCAAGGTATGAAAACTAAAAGATAGATTTTTGACTGGATCTGGACATGGTTATTGTTTTCCTGTATTTTCTAAAGGTGTATCTTTAAGATTTATTCCCCGAAGCCGATTTTGGTAAGGATTTAGGTCAGGGGCAATTTTGGTAAGGGTAAGGATATCTATTTTTGGTACAACAGGAACCTACAAAAATATTAAATATATGTTACAATACTCTCTTTTGCACAGTAAAATAATATTAATTCTGAAAATTGAATAACGTGAATATATTTAAAGGATCTGGTCATTCAAACAAAAAATAATTTTGATTGAGAGAAGTTAAGAGATTTCACCTATTTAAAACTATACTTGCATTTTCAAAGCCTCAATGGGAATTTCTATTAATATATTAACGTAAAGTGATTGTTTTCATGCAAGTTTTACGTAAGCAATACTAATTTGTTAAGAAGTATTTTGTAGAAATAAAATAACCAAACAAAGAGGGTAACGAAGAACATGAAAACTTCCCTTTAAAATTCGTTGTAGTAAAATTTTTTTAAGGAATTATTTATTTCCTTTTCCTTTATTTTGAAAGTTCATTGATGAAATTAATTATGTTGAATGAATACCACAGATTTAACTCTCAAGGAAGATGATTTTCCGTTAATATCGTACTACTAAAGAGGATAGATTTTAGATAAAAATATATATAATTTATTGAATGATTTAAATATGGAAGAGAATGTGCTAAACGGAAATAAATATTTTGAAGCGAAGCTTTATTATATATGTTTTATAATTCATAGATGAATAATACTAGCGTTTACATAAAAGTTTAAACACATTCAAAGTGAAATAAAAAATACCTTCTTTACATCACTAAATTATGCTACAATCTGCTCACTAGAGATACGTGGTTTCAGACTATACATAGGCAGTTGGTTGTAATGTGTTTTATTTACAAAAAAAAGTTGTTCTTAAGAACACGAAAAGAATGGAAAATGATAGATATATACGTTTTCTTCTCAATCCGGACATACTGACTACAGAAGTTAAAGAAAGAAGCTTATTTTTACATGAAAACGTGTTATTTCTTTTCCATTAACAATAATAGCAAAATCTGTTCTATAATGGCTGATCAACTAAGCAAGAAATGTTTCACCTTCCCTCAAATTCATTTGTATCATTATCAGTTATTTAAAACTACTTAAATGATCAATGTTTCGGTTAAAAACATAAATGAATATTATGGAAGGGAATTAATTCTACCATCCTATCTGGTAAAATATTCTTGGATTCCGTGCGCATCATTTCATTTTTACTTCATTTGTACACTGCTGGCCACTGTAAATGCAACACCCTGAAGGAAACATGCAAATAACATGAAATTTACAACATGCATTAGCGGAGGTGAGATATGCAAATGATTAGAATTTCAGCGCAGGCGCACATCACGCACGCCTGTGGCGCCACTTCAAAGCGCTATTTAAGGCTTGGAGATTTCGACGATTTCAAGTTCGGCAATTGTGTTTTTCTTGTGGTTTTTTCAAAAAAACGATCAATTATGCCTCGTCCAAAACAGCGATCATCTTTTGATCAAGTATCCGAGTTCGACAGAGGAAGGATAGTGGCCTACCGAGATTGTGGATTATCTTTCAGGGAAATCGGTAGTCGTGTTGGACGAAACCAAACAACTGTAATGCGGATATGTGATCGTTGGATGCAGGAGGGTACGACGGACCGGCGTGTTCGATCGCATCCACCTCAGCGCACCACTTCACGGGATGACAGGCAAATTATGCGCATGGCAGTGACAGATCGCTCAGTTACATCACGAACCATAGCACAGCACATGCAGTCTGTAACGCATCATCCCGTATCTGCGCGTACCATTGGACGCCGTTTACAGCAGAGTGGTCTGTCCGCAAGACCTCCATTGCTTTGTCTACCCTTGACGCAGAACCACAGACGTCTCCGCCGCCAATGGTGAGATGACAGAAGGATGTGGACGGCAGAATGGAATGAAATTGTCTTTACTGACGAGTCACGCTTCTGTCTGCAACACCACGATGGTCGCATTCGAGTCTGGAGACACCGTGAAGAGAGGATGCTGAACAGCTGCGTTATGCACCGCCACACTGGTCCTGCACCGGGTATTATGGTATGGGGCGGTATTGGATATCACTCTCGCACACCAGCCAGCGCTACATCTCCGAGGTGTTGGAGCCAGTTGTCCTTCCTTACCTTCCGGGCTTGCCCACAGCCATATTTCAACAGGATAATGCGCGACCACACGTGGCATGCATTTTCCAACGGTTCTTCGTCAATCGCCAGATTGAATTGCTTCCCTGGCTGCCTCGCTCTCCGGATCTTTCGCCGATAGAAAACATGTGGTCCATGGTTGCTCTACGATTGACCCAGATTCCATCCTAAGCTGCCACAGCAGATCAACTTTGGCAACGTGTGGAACCTGCTTGGTCTGCTGTACCCCAAGAACTCATCCAAAGTCTCTTTGAATCAATACCGAGGCGTGTGGCAGCGGTGATCTCCAACAATGGCGGCTACTCTGGCTACTGATTTTGGCTGGAACCACACTTCACAGAAGTCTATAAATTTAATCATTTGATACTTGGTCAACATGTTATCTACAAAATAAATTTTGTTGTGATATCTCTTGTCTTTCTTGGTGTTGCAATTTGGGTGGCCAGCAGTGTATATAGTGCTAATCAATTTCAAATGGGTACTGAATATATATCCACACAAACAAAAACTTAGCCATTTTGAGAACTTAACTGTATTTTTATGCGAGAAACAGAATGCATGGGGAAACTTAGTAGTTTTATTCCAAGAAAAGTTCATCTGAACGCAAGTTGCGTGGGGTAAAGTTAACAATCACATTATTTTCAACTCTTGTTACATTACACCTCAAAAAGTTCTATTGGAAATTGTTAAAGGTATTTCAAGCAGGAAAACCTAGCTAAATTTACATTATGTTTGAACTTCCTATTTACAAGAGAATAGATTCTTGAATAAGATAACATGATTGTTATAAGTTATGTGAGGTAAAATCAAGAATCACACAGATTTCCACTGTTGTTGCATTACGACTCAGTACGTTCTGCGGACAATTGTTATAGATATTTCAAACAGGTATACATCACTTAACTTCCACTACATAATGTTTCAGCTTCAGATTTGCAGGAAATGATATTCATAAATAAAATAGCATATGCTGGTTACAAGTATTATAACGTAAAATTAAGAATCATACAGTTTTAAACTCTTCTTGCATTATGCGTCAGTACGTTGTGTTGGTAATTGTTATAGATATTCCAAGCAAGGATACTTCACTTAACCTCCCCTTTATAACATTTTAGTTTCAGACTTGAAGGAAAATAAATTCATAAAGAGGATATCATATCATTGTGACAAGTTACATGAGGTAAAATAAAAAATTATACAGTTTTCTACTCTTGTTGTATTACACCTAAATACTTTCTGTAAGTAATTGTTAAAGATATTTCAAGCTAAGTTTCCTTACTAAACTTACATTACATATGAGCTTCCGGTTTTAGAGAAATTGCATCCATAAATAAGATAACATAGGATTGTTACAAGTTAGATAAGGTAAAATTAACAATCATACATTTTTCCACTCTTGTTGCATTATGCTTCTGAAAGGTCTGTGGGAATTGTTATGGATATTTAATGCAGGAATACCTCACTTCTCTTTCACTGCATTATGTTTGAACTTCCAGTCATAAAATAATGCATCCATAAATGATATGGTATATGATTGTTACAAGTTACGCGAGGTAAAATTAATAATCACAATTTTCCACTCTTGTTGGGTTACGCCTCAATATGGTCTTTTGGCAATTGTTGAAAATATTTAAAGCAGAATACCTTACTAAACGTTTGAGCTCCTGGTTTTCCAGAAATTGCATCCATAAATAAGATAATATAAGAAAATTATATATATAGATTCAATTTGCCCATCACAGACTCATCTCGACATGGCAAAGGAAACCATCTATAAAATAATAATGATTATTTGAAAAAAAATGAAATTTAAAAAGAAGTGTTAAATAGTTTTCATTTATACTTCTAGAACGGTATTTTGAAACGATCAATTTTTGAAACAAATTTAATACGAACCATATTAAAATGTTTGCATGTCTTTACAGATAAGCCTTGGCAATCAAACGCTTATTACCCAATATGAGAGAGACACGTTTCCCGAACTACGTAACGAAGAAAACAAACACATCAGAAGAAAATATACCAGATACGAAAGAAAACTCCATAAAAGACGAAAAAATAAATTATGAAATATATTACACATCTTCCTTTATCGAAAATAAAACACGTAGTGCGGAGAAAATTTTATTGAAATGTATGGGTAGCGGGAGAAGATATTGACCTGAGATTTGAAAGATATAAGAAAGGAACACACACATGCATTTTTTGATCAATTTTCTCCGCAGATAATCTAGTTACACTTTGAATTCAACGCATCTCTATTCAATTTCTATTTATACTTTCGGGTAAAATCGGGTTTCCATTCCGTTTTTCACTACGGTAGAGAATATCTCTGCATTCATACAGAGGAAAAACTTTCCTTACTTTAGATTTGTTGCGAAATCTGGCATTTTTTGCAGTTCATTTTTAAATTAAAAATGTGCTTTTTTGCGTTTTAAAAGGATTCCTGTCGTATTTAAAACAATGTAGTTTTAGATACATATTTTGTATATTTTATGTAATACAGAGTTATGAAATATATATATACCATTTTTTACTACTGCAAATCTCTAACAGATTTTATCTAACTATCCAAAATAGAAATAGAATTTTATCTTACTTCAGATTAATTAATTTATTATATAAATTGTAAACTACTTTCATATTTTTGATAAGATATATATATATATATATATATATATATATATATATATATATATATATATATATATATATATATATATATATATTTATATTTAAAGGACTTTTCATGACCAAATTTCCCTGAATTATAAATTTTTCTTGAATACACTTGCCTATGAAAAGCTTCAGAAAATGGCTAAAGTTTCATTGTCTATTTTCTTCACTCAGTTAACAGTACCATTCCTGAATCAGCTCTTCTGACGAACAATCTCAACGGGATTAAACTGTTATTGAACACTACATTTTGAACATTCCTTCCTGAAAGAACGGTTATTCGTAATAAAGTTGCTTTTCTTCTATTAAGTTCCCTTTGATTTAGGGAAAATATTCCAGCACTAATTATACGACCATGAATATAAACCATTACCTGATCTTACAAATCAAATTAATCCTACTGTAGTGAAACAAAATTCTTCAGGTTCAGCATTTTAAAGTCTATGTTAAGAGAACCGGAGGGAATCATGTTTCTAATTCCATATCTGAAAATTCCTTTAAGCTATTCTAAATAATACTTTTATTTTAGTATTTGTTTGGACTTCATCTAAATAGTTCAGAACATTGTGAAATGCCAGCTTTGCGTAAATGTATATTTTTAAAAATAAAAGCATCAAAATATGAATTTCCTTAAGGAGTATCTTGTTACATTTTCGAAACTTTTATCAAAATTTCATATTAGATTCTCGACATGTTTACGACACACGCATTCAATTAAATTTTGCATGGTCAAAAATTATAATTTATTATGATTTACGCTCTTATTTGCTTCATTCTTTAAGTTTTTACTTTCTTCATATTTTACAATTTCCAACATATTAATGAAAATAAAAACACTCATTTTGGATCACACTTGCTTTAAAATTATGAAAGAGGTGTGTTTATGGTCAATAAAACATATTTATGCATCTACTTTTATCGAAGGTAATGTTTATCAGGTTCAATTATGATCTACATGGCTCTTTACATATATATATGTAATGTCTAGAAACGTAAACTATAATTTACTATATTTTTTAGGTTGGATGATACTAAATCTAAAGGAATTAATATGAATAAATAATTATTAAACAAGATATTAGTATGATGGGGGAACGAAGATGCCCTAGCTCGAAAAACACCCATTAACCTGGGGGGGGGGGTGCAGCAACAGATACTCCAATTTCAAAGAGCTCCAACAATTTGCCCTTTTTGCATGGTCTGAAAGGTTAGACATTTTACGCTGTTCCCACCAAAAGCACGATTTCCTTAGCTTCGTTACCGCTAACTGACAGTAGAATAATACATAGACTACATTATATAAAAAAAATACTGGTGGTCAGACTTGTTTTTAAGGAATACGAAGCACATTCATAAACACCACTAATATTGATAGGTATTTCCTTTATTTTGATAACCACCTGTATATATATAGATTGATTGCAGGTGGTTTTCGAACTAATTCAAACTATCAATATTCTACCCCCACCCTACTTACAATACACTGATGTACATTCTCAGAAATATTCTATTTTGAATGTATTTCGGTTTCGACGAAACCAAGAAAATCATCAAGATATATATTATCATCAACATACGGGAAGAGATATGGCGAACAGCTACGTAGGTGTCTGAAGGGTGAGAAACTTTTATAATGTCAAAGATGTTCAACCCACGTGCAGTGTTGTATGTTTTTTTTTCTGAATTAATTATTTTCTTCCCATTATGTTCAAATTCACCATACGATTTCTAAGTACTGAAAACAATTTTTTTTGGCATATTAACTATGAATACTGAAGTCGATACGGATAACTATGCTAAATCACCACCTTATGCTCTATACTCAACGTCGTTAATGGAAAAACATTTAAACGAGAAATATTGGATACTGTAGCGTGGAGCAGGTAAGTTTAAAATTTTACTCTGCGTAATCTTACTAAACCTACGAATAATTTGGGACAACTTTTATAGACCTAATTAATTATAAAATATTTTCATTCACTGCAAGAGAACCGCCAGGAGGGGCATTGCAAAAAAACGAAATAACATAAATTTATTTCAGTGAAATTTACACGACTACTGCGCGTTTATCACTTGGCTTTAAATCGTGGCAGATCGATCCCTGACGTCTTCAGCAAGTAACTGCTGACGTAAATTTTAGAACTATTTCCGGTCGTTTTAATGGCATCATGAACAGCTTGAAATAGATAGAGAATACAAATTTTCAGGAAAACACTGCTGTCCGCTGTGTCAGAAGCATACTTATATAAACATTTGCCACAATCATTTAGATGAATCAACTTGAATCGGGTATTTTGACAAAAACATTTTCAACAAAAATGGATTTCATTAATATTATTCAAATATTCTAGAGGGTTATTTAGAGTCGTTATCATGTGCAAAAATGTGCTGTCCATTTCGACGAAACCTCATAAATTACAGTCTAAAATTATACCATAAAAAGATTACCTTAATAACAAATAAAATACCCCCAAATGTATTTCATGACAATGGGCGATGTTGGCGAACATCATGGACAATGGAGAACATCATGTTGACGAAACCTCATAAATTTCAGTCTAAAATCATACCCTCAAAAAATTAACCCTTCTAATACCATGGGGTCGCGAGTGACCCCACTATGTCTTTGTCAAACAGCTGTGATCACTGTATGATTTCTAAAATTCTGAAAAATATTGACTTTTCTCATTTAGACCCTAACATCCCATGCATACATAAATATTTCATTATACTCATAAATTTTAATTAATTTTGCCAATTTATACACTGAGTACCATTGGGGTCACATGTGACCCCACAAAAAATTTTGTGTGATTTTCAAAAACAACCAAATTTATTTAGAGAAATATTATAATTGAGGGATATTTATAAAATATTTCTGGTTCTGTCTATATATGGTAGCATAAATCAGGTAAAAACAATTTGAATCAATAAAAAAAGTTTTACAGTATGCTCAGTTAGAAGTGTTTCAAAATGACACGCATAAAGCAAAAATATAAAACTGAAGGAGAAATTTCGAGAATTACGAATGAAGAAAATGATTCTGAATTATTAGCTGATGAATTAGACACCCACGAAGTTTCAGATGATGATAGAGTGGTCGATTTTGTTGAATATATTGACGATGACAATGATCTCTCAGATGACTCATCATCAACTGCAAAAGATCCTGATGTTGCTGAAAAGAATAGCTTTGTGTAATTAAAAAAATTCTTTTGTATAATTATATAATTCTAACAAAATATTTCAAATAAAATGTATCTAAAAATATATAAAAAGTATCTAAAAGTATCTAAAATTTTAAAAATCTATATTCTTTACCGCATTGTTGAGAACTTCGTAGAAAATATATTTCTTACAATTTTTTGTATCCTGACTGACTAAGAAATCTTAGAAAAAATATTTTTATTTATAGGTCAAGAAATAAAAAGGAAATATGGTATGAAACTCCACAAAGAGACACACAAGGTAGACAGCCGAGTCGAAATGTGATGAAAACTCCACCAGAGCCTACACGTTACACAACCCTCTTCAGAAATGTAGACACTATACAATCTACTTTTGAACTCTTCATAAAAGCAAATATCGTTGAAAAAATTCTAAAAAGAACAAATAAAGAAGGAAAAATAGTATATGGGGATAGATGGGCTACACAGATAAAGAAGAAATCTTGTGCTGTTTTGGACTGCTTATACTCGCTGGAGTATATAAAGCACATAATGAAACAATTACGAACCTGTGGAATGCAAATGATGGTCGGCCAATTTTCAATACATATATGGCTAGGAAAACATTTACAGAAATATCCCGTTTCATTCGATTTGATGATGCTGAGAATAGGCGCAAAAATCGATCTGATGATAATCTGTCACCAATCAGAAATATATTTGAGATTTGGACAGTCACAATACAAGATGCTTACATTCCACATGAGAATAGCACCGTCGATGAACAACTCGTTACCTTTAAGGGCAAATGCCCATTTAGACAGTACATTCCGTCCAAACCAGGAAAATATGGAATAAAGCTGTGGGCTGCTTGTGACAGTAAACCTTCTTATGTATGCAACATTCAGGTATTCACCGGAAAAGGACAAAATATGCCTAGAGAAGTTAATCAAGGAAAGAGAGTAGTTCTGGATATGGCGAAAGGAATGGAGAAAAGTTGAAGAAATATCACAGCAGACAACTTTTTTATTAGCTTAAATCTAGCAAAAGAGCTAGAGAATAAACATTTTACACTTTTGGGTACGATAAGAAAAAATCGATCCGAATTACCTCAGGAGTTCGTCACATGCAAATGAAGACAGGACAACTCTTAAATATTTGGATTTCAAAAGTCAGCGACAATTGTATCATATTGTCCCAAAAGAGGAAAAGTTGTAACTCTTTTGAGCACATTGCATTTTTCTCCCGAAATTGAGAATACACAGGCAGCGAAACCAGCTATGATTCAAGATTATAATAACACAAAATTAGGAGTCGATACGATGGATCAGCTAGTGCAAACATATACAATAAAGTGAATGACGAGAAGATGGCCAATGGTCATCTTATACAATATGTTAGATATAAGTGCATTGGATGGCTTTATTATTTGGTTACACGTTAACCCAAAGTGGGAAGAAAATACAAATTATAAGAGACGAATGGTTCTTTTGGAATTAGGCAAGTCTTTCGTTGAAAAACATATGCAGAAGCGGGTACCTGCTCCAAAGACACTTGAAGCTGGCATGAGCGTGAAAAGGGAAAAAAAGGGTAGATGTTTTTATTGTGAACGTTTAGGGGACCGAAAATATAGTGATAAGTGCAGTAAATGTTCA
>OU015497.1:64876576-64926576 GCA_907164885.2 Dolomedes plantarius
TCTCCATGTATCTGCCAGGTACAATTCCAATTTCTTGCATTACATGCAATCTGCTTTGAGCACCATCATTAAAACATATCACCGCATCCATAACACCTACTTTTAAGGTGTTTATACCAACAAAAACAGTTTTTGGTAGGCTTTTCCATATGCAGTTATTAAAGCTCTCATTTGGATTTTGGGTTTTGCCATGGGAGCACTTTTCAAGAATAGTTTTATCACTTAAAGCTCTGAAAACAGGTTTGATTGCTGTGAGTACAGCTTCTGGAAGTGAATGCTTGTGTTTATATTCTTCATTTGTTTCCAGATCTTTATTGTAGCCACACCAGCTGTCTCCTTCAGAAGGACATAAACCATGCTGAGGAAAAGCATCACTTGATAACTTGTGGAAATAAATTGCCCATACTGCTTTACACATTTCAGAAACAGGTTTATCAACATTTCTACGAATGGCGAGTCCATAATATGTTTGTAGAAGTTGAATTTCATTATCTGTCAGGCGTCCTTTGCCTGAAATTCGACCACCATCTGAAAGTCTCTGGTTTTTAAAATTATTTCTCAGTGAACGTAGTCTGGCCCCCATTCTTTTTTGAACGTGGCCGATGCATTCTAATTTACTGATTTTAGCAGCGGTACCATATACACAGGCATCTTGAACAGTTTTAAAAGCTTTTGTGTCACCGTCCCCAAGGTAGTTAATCTAACGAACATTTCTTGAACTTTCAGAGCGTCTGAAAATTTCTAAAGCACCATGAGCCTCCATTCCCCCACTATACCCATCAAATGACTTTTGACAGATATGGTCATTACCAGTATCATTGTCATTACTTTTACAATAAAAGCAATACTTTGAAATACATTCAAAGTCGATGACTTTACCTGTCTCAAGAGAAGTAACCGACACTACACAGTTCAAAGATGTGTGCCCCCTCTTTTGCCAAGAGCCGTCAAATGCACATGTAAGATCTCTTGAATTAGTAGAGGTCACAGTTTCTTCCACTGCTTTTATCATTGAGCGACTGCTGACTACAGTCAGACTTCTTCCAATTTCCTCATTTAGTCGAGAAAATTTCTTAGGGGGAGGTGGTAAGTTCATCACAGCACAAAATGTTTCTGCTGAATTTTTCCCTCTTCCTATGCATCTAAAGGCATAAGCAAGTCGAATATTTAAATCATAAATTTTTTTAGACTTGCTGGAAGTCATGGTACTTCTTCCATTACCACAAAGTATGCAATATAGGAACAATGATAAGGAAAGTCCTCTTCGATTATTTTCCTCTGGCTTTATAATGACACAGTCTTCCTGATTACAATATTTGCACTTTACACCACTTTTAATCAAGTCAGACAGGATTGGAAGCTCAATAATAACATTAATAGATTCTGATTTATTCAAATAAACATCATTAACACAATCACTATTAAAACTCGAGTCAATTTTAGATCTTGAATCACTAGCAATGTTTGATTTTACATCAGTAGAACTCACATTAACTTCAGGCTTGTATTGATTTCCGTAGAACTTCCGCTTTCCAAATTTTCTTGGACGGCCCATATTTTCTTACAGGAAATAAAACTATTTAGAAGTGTAAAACGCTTCAATATATTTTTTTAGAAATAAGCAAAAGTTGTTTAGATCAGCAATCTAAATAAGAACGTGCGTAGCTTTCAATCGTAAACAACTTACATCATAACAGTTCGGTTTACAGTTTGAAGCATGGTTAGAAATAAATATCTGAACCGTGAAGGAAGAAAAATAAACCATGGAGCATGATATTAAACCACAGAGCACAGAAACAGCGTTGAAAGAGATGCACTGACAGATCAAAACAAACAGATTCATTAAAGGGACAGTGTCAGTTTTGTTTACATCACTAAAATTACTATATCTTTACTTCTAATAGGCAGAATTTCATAAAATTTACATAGATCTACTCAGAAATCTATATTCTATTTTACTAAACCAAAATTGAAATTTCGAAAATTTGAAGGTATTTTAGTACCCTGTCCCCTTAGTCTTCGGCTTTATTGAGCTGCCACGATGTTCGTTGCACTGATGAAGAAACTCCTTTGTAGCTTCGAAACGGCCATATGCAAAATAATTGCATCTTACTGCTATTTGTGCTTTATTTACGTTTGATTTCCTGTTTATTCCTCGAACACAAAGGTTTTATCTTTTCTTTTCAAAATGGGAATATAGTTTAGTCATAAACAATACAAATATTAACCATTATAGTATTCATATTATTTTTTTACATCTTTTATCTTTAGATTTAAAGATTACTATGTGTTTCAAATTACTAGGAATTTTATTCATCATAAGTCTTGAATTGTTTATAGATAAAATAACTTAGAAATAATAAGTAAACTAAAAGGATATTAATATTTCGAATTACAAATGCTTATTGGCAAAGATGAAGAAAGGTAAACTAAATGAATTAGATCAACACAACATTTTTTAACAATACAATAATTAAAAGATAAAAAGGACTTTTATACCACGATATATACCACGTTTTTCATAGAAAGATAAATGTTTTAAAATAAATGGAAACTTAAAGTAGTTCACTATACATTGCTCTTGAAATGTTGCCCTAAATTATTTCACTTTTCCCTACCTTATAAAATGTCTTTTTTGCCTTCCTTTTCTCCCTCCTCTCTTATTTCGCCAAATCACAATTTTAATATTTTCCTATTCAATTATTTTTTATTTGTATTTATTTTTATTTTTTTTTCTCTTAATTCCACAAACCTTCACTTAATTATTCTTTTTCACTTTCTTTTATTTAATTTTAATCACTTTTTAGTCGTTTCCACTAGCCATAGACTTTATAAACTGCTAACTTTTATAATTTATTTTTTAAATTTTTCGCACAATATTTTTGTAAACAAACTAAATTCGCATGTATTCTGTTTTCAAAATCGTCAAACTCCGTTACGCAAAAGTGCAAGCATTGAATTCGATCGAAGCGCCACCTTGCGGATTTTTTTCGAACTAACTTTCTATACAAAACAAACCTAACTGAAAATGAATTCAATGCTGCTTAAAGATTGCTAAAGTATTAAAATAATGCATTGTCATCGTGTTCTGAGCTATTCTAAAAGTTTCAACTGTCTGGCTAGTCGGGAAGTTAGTTAAAAATCGATTACAAGATTTGTACTGGACAAACAAGAAAGCGCGTTAATAAAAACGTGGTAAAAATGCTCACATACTATTTTTAAAACTTAGTTGTTCCACGACTCCTTGAAACTCATGAAAATTTCTTACTTAAATGTAGCTTTATAAAAATACTGTTTGCCACTTCTTTTATCCTCTTAGCAGTAGATTATAAATAATTATTTTAATGTAAAATTTGCACTTAAATTTTTTTTATTCCCAATGCGGAGGCACTTGTCATCAGACATTCGCCTATACTACACCGCAATTTTTACTGCCCATTTTATTGTGAGGGCACAATATAGGACAGCATTACCCCCTATGGAGGGATGACATGAACGGAGGCATTTTTCGTGGACTGCCGCCAGGATTCGATCCGAGTACCCTCCGCACCGAAAACCTGCTCGCTGTACCACTGGGTCTCCGCAAGCCCGCAATTAGAATGTGTTGTAGCCTCATGAGTTCACAAGTTCAAATTCATTATCTCTATGTAGATTATTTTTCTATCATTTTACTTACCGCTTTTCTGGACCTCTACATTTGACTTTACAATTTTGTCATCAGATGCGATTAGGGTATTTGATTCGAAAAAGCGGGAATCAGAATGTGGAGTTTCTATGCCTGGTCTTTTCTAAGGATATTTGATTCATACCAGTTCAGTTTCTTG
This sequence comes from Dolomedes plantarius, assembly GCA_907164885.2. NCBI lineage: Eukaryota > Metazoa > Arthropoda > Arachnida > Araneae > Dolomedidae > Dolomedes > Dolomedes plantarius. The sequence goes on from OU015497.1 coordinate 64,880,401, forward strand.
CTTTTGATAATCTGAGTTATCTCTTTCTCTCTCTCTATATATATATACATCTATCTATCTATGTATCTCTATCTATCTATCTATCTATCTATATATATATATATATATATATATATATATATATAAGTAAATGCAAATTCATGACTAAGTAGTCGACAGCAGTGCCAGTATTTTTGCTATAAAGATCGGTGCGGAAACTGTTGTGCTTTCGCTTTACAGAAGAAAGGTTCATCAGTCGCTTTTTTCCACGTACATGGACACGGGTAAAAGTGACTCGTTCCATGGATCTAACCCATGTGACATATTTCTGTGGGGTTATTTAAAGTCTAAGGTGTATCTTGGTAGATTCTCGAACTTGGCGACCCTAAAGGACAACATATCCCGGAATTTAGACTCCCGGATAAGTAAATGTAAATTCATGACTAAGTAGTCGACAGCAGTGCCAGAATTTTTGGCTATAAAGATCGGTGAGGAAACTTTTGCGCTTTCGCTTTACAGAACAAAGGTTCATCAGTCGCTATTTTCCACGTACATGAACACGGGGAAAAGTGACTCGTTCCACGGATCTAACCCATGTGACATATTTATGTGGGGTTATTTAAAGTCTAAGTTGTATCTTGGTAGAGTCTCGAACTTGGTGACCCTAAAGGACAACATATCCCGGACTTTGATGAACATTCCTGGTGACATGTTACACTTGGCCGTTGAGAACATAGTTTGAAGGATGCAATGTGTCGTCCACCAGGACTGTGGTTATATTGGAGGAGGGAGAAGTGAACTGACTGCATAAAGTGGTGTTGCAGTGAAATTTCTTAGTTATTCATTTGTCTGCTTACAACTTTTTCGTTATTCATCCCTTATCTTTATAGCCCAAAATACTGCCGCTGCTGTCGACTACATAGCCATGTATTTCTATTTTGAAGTTTTACTTGCATTTTATGCAAATTCTCGGGGTCTCCGACAGCAAAAGCGCCATATCTTCCCCTACCGGCGAATTTGGGAGGTAATTTTTTTTTCATGGAAACTCTTTCCCATGTCGTCCTTAGTCCCTCTATCAATTTTGATGTAATTCCGCAGGATAGATCACACTTCATATGGCTCTGAGTAGAGTGAGTTTAAAAAAATCACCCTGTATATACACACATATATATATATATACATACATATATATATATACATATATATATATATATATATATATATATATATATATATATATATATATATATATATATATATATATATGTTTATCTATATATATATATATATATATATATATATATATATATATATATATATATATATATATATATATATATATATATATATATATATATACATACACAAAGAACAGAGAGATTATAGCCGGTGTTTACTAGCATGGTGTTGCTAATTGATACTTTTTTACATTCATATTGACTGAGATGGAATTTTGTATGTAATCAGTTTCATACTGTGTTTAGTTGTGCAATGCATACCTTTCTCAAAATATCAATGTTTTTGGTAATTCGTCTGAAATCATGGCATAAGGTGATATATAAATGTTACATTCACGTCAACGTTGGATGTAAGCCAGCGTTGTTATAAGCAGCCAATATATTTTAAAATATATAATGACTGCTTGTAACATAGGACAGAACACTAAATCTTGTGACAGAGCACTAGATGCTGCGGATAAATAAAAGAATTGCAATTTGAAATTGAAGTGTGATTTGAGTTATATGTGTTATACACTGAAGTGCCACTGAATTAGGGATACCTACCAAGTAACGAGTTGGGCCTCCTCTGGCCTTGATAACGGCTGCCACACGACGAGGCATAGATTCAACAAGTTTCTCGAAACGTTCCACGGGAATGGCTTGCCAAATATTGTTTAAAGCTGTCCATAATTCAGTAAGGTTCTTTAGTGCTGTGTGATGGCCTTTCACACTGTTTTCCAAAACATCCCAAAGATGCTCAATAAGATTTAAGTCTGGGCTTCTAGGTGACCAATTCATGACAGAGAAGTCAGAGGAATGCTCATCCAATCAGTCAGTAGCCAACCGGGACTTGTGAGAGGTACAGTTGTCTTGCTGGAAAACTCCATTACCGTGGGGATAACAGAACAGCATAAACGGATGGAGGTGATCACCCAGCAACTGTACGTACCGAATTGCATTGAGGGAGATTGGTACACCCACCAAAGATCCCAAACTGTTCCACGAAAAAACAACCCAGACCATGATTCAGCCACTATGCCCTTGTACAGTTCCAGCCAGGTATGCAGGATCTATGGCTTCATGAGCTTGACGCCATATTCTCAGCCTCCCGTCGGCGTTAAGTAGTCGAAATCGAGACTCATCACTCCATGCTACTCGTTGTGAGTCCTCTACACTCCAGTCTCTGTGCTCTCTTGCCCACGCAAGACGTGCAGCCCGATGGCGAGTATAGAGCAATGGTACTCTCGTAGGTCGACGGCTCCCGAAACCCATACGGTGAAGCGAGCATTGCACAGTCCGTTTACTGACTGTACGACTGGCACCGTCATTAAACTGGGTGGTAATTTGAGTTAATGTTTGGCTTCGCTGGCTACGTACAATACGCCTGAGCCGTCTCTCACCACTCACTGTCAAGGCTAATTGTCCTTTGCAGTTTGCCCGATCGCTAGTTTTTTTCCACCATCCATGTATTCTTGGTATACTCTTGACACTGTCGACCTTGAAAATCCTAGCTGTCTGACGATTTCGGAAATTGAATGGTCCATGCGTAGCGCACTTACGATTTGTCCGCGATCGAAGGCGTCTAAATCAGGCAGTTTACCCATACTGGCAACTCCAACTAATTCAGAACAACCACAATACGCGCTATATATAGAACAACCACAATACGCAGCTACCACAGCGCCCTCACTTGCGCATACATGATGCGCAGCGCTACACAATTTGCATAGGTTTTGCTATCCCTAATTCAGTGACACTTCAGTATATATATATATATATATATATATATATATATATATATATATATATATATATATATATATATATATATATATATATATATATAGGATGGCAAGATGTCTAGGGGAATAATGATGCAAAAATCTTGCAGAAGCGAACACCATTTAATATTTCTTGGACATAACAACTTACATGGGGACGGCTACAACACAGCTAACATATGGACATTAAGAAATAAGATGAGCGTTCTTGGCAGTCTCTCGGAGATGTCCTCGCTCGTCTCTCCCTTCGACCGCTCTCTCGTTTTTTCCTTCTCGCATGTTTACCTTGCCGTGCAAACCTCAGCGACATCTAGTAGCTATTCCGCACAACTCTTGTACGGTTTGCCTTGCTCCTATATATATATATATATATATATATATATATATATATATATATATATATATATATATTTATTTATTTATTTATTCTTCCAGTTTCATATCGTTTCTAACTTGATAGCGTGTTTCAAAGCAAATTTAAAAATTAAACAATTAGTAAATGCTTAAAAGTTTAGTAAAATCTAAATTTTGAAAAATTATCGGCATCTGCATGTGTTGACATATTTACGAGCCTTATGTAAGTCTAAATGGATGTATAGTATATTTTAGACAATTCTGATTTCTTAATAGGTGATATTATAGATTATTCACAGCAATTTCGTATGTATAAATATGTACTTGGAATCCAACTTATTTTTCTATTTATGTATTTCCGAAAGACATATCAATGACACCAGTTATGGCACCTAATGAACTAATATCTATTTCTAATGATCATATTCCTAATGAATACCCTATTCCTAATGACATATGAATGCTTTAACAGATAAGAGGGCACATATAATTATATAGTACTGAGGGAGCCTTGTGGTAGCGCGTCGACTTTCGGTGCAGATTGTGCTTGATCCCGACAAGCGCATTAAATATATCCGTATCTAGAATGGATATTGTCACGTTAAATCCGATCCGTAGATCGAAAAGTCCCTCTATGAGGTCAGATAGGGTGGGAGAGTGTCCGATACCCTCAGACGTTGCCCACTAGGTGTTCTCGGTCAAACTTCAAGTGACACCTGAATAAATGGGACTCCGGCCCTTATGGTTCGATTATAAACCGGAGCAGCACCCTTCATCTCGCTAGGCTATACCGTCCCGGTCTGTAATACTTCAGGCTAGGGTCCTTAGAAACAACAATAACAGCATATAATTATAGTCAATAAAACGTTTTTAAACGGATTTATTTATTCTTATAAAGTAAAAATAATTATTGTTTCCCAAGGTTCGTCCTATCATGTACATTAAATATTTTTTACCAAAGTTTACTTACGACAGGTAACAGCCTGTTCAAAGAAATACAGGGTGATTTTTACTAAACTGATACTACTCAGAGCCACCTGTAGCGCGATCTATCAGCTGGAATTCCACAAGAATTGATAGAGGGACCAAGGCCAACACGTGAAAGAGTTTACGTGAAAAAAGAAAGGCATAAAAGTCGCTGATAGGGGAAGATGTGACGCTGTTGTTGTCACCGCACCCAAGAATTTGCACAAAATGGAAGTAAAACATCAAAATTCAAATTTATGACTGCGTAGTTAACAGCAGCGCCAGTATTTTGGGCTATAAAGATCGGTGTGGAATCTGTTGCACCATCGATTTACAGAAGAAAGGTTCATCTCTCGCTTTTTTCCATTTGCATAGCTACCTCGCTCCCCGGAACTACCTACCCCATGTGACTTCTTTCTGTGAAGTTATTTAAAGTCCAAGGAGTATCTTGGCGGAGTCTCTAATTTGGCTGCCGTAAAGGACAACATATCCCGGACTGTGTCTTGGTGACATGTTACGCTCGGCCGTTGAGAACGTAATGTCCAGGATGGAATGTGTCGTCCACCAGCATGGTGGTGACATTGAAGGAATGAGAAGTGAATTTGCTGCATATAGCGGTGTTTCAGTGAAATTTTTTTGTTATTCATTTGTCTACTTATTAAAACGTTTTCGGTATTCACCCCTTATCTTTACAGCCAGAAATGCTGGTGCTGCTATAGACTACGTTGTTGTGAATTTGCATTCTGATGTTTTACTTGCATGTTGGGGGTCGGGTGCACCGATAGCAACAGCGCCATATCTTCCCCTATCCACAATTTTCGGATATTTATTTTAATCACAGAAACTCTTTTCCATGTCGTCCTTAGTCCTATCAAATTTGGTGTTATTCCGGTTGATAGATCGCACTACAGATGGCTCTGAGTAGTGTCAGTTTAATAAAAATCACCCTGTATTTTCTAAATTATGTGTTCCCAGTATCATATTGAAATCTCATCTTTATGAAATGCACTTTGAAAGCGAAAGATACACTTTAACCTGTTGTAAATCACGAAAAATAATTGCTACAGAGTAGTTTCACGAAAGAATTTTAATTCTGAGCAATATTACGAAATATATAAAACTCTTTCGTTGATGTTTTGATGCATTCTCTTATCGCATAAATCTCTGATACATTATAGAATATTTATTAGATTTTCCATTTCAAGGAATTCTCGACCATCGATCATTTCCAGAAGAGTAATTGAAATCACTTACAAAATACATCAATCTAAGATTTTGAAAGTAGTATTAAATAATGCATAATTTAAGTATATATCTTACTGTTTAAACTCTTCCTAAAGGGAATTTTCGTGTAGAATTAACGGATGAAATGTATACAGTTGAAGGAGATTGGTATCAGATTTCGAGTAAAAGCTACAAACGTAAAATATCTAAAGAATTCAGATTTTAGAGAAATATGTTGAAGTATGTAATTTAATAATATGTAACGGCTGCTTTTAACAGCAATCTCTAATCTGTCGTTATAGAGTTGTATCAGAGTTACAATTTTTCTCTAATTTTTCTTTTGAAAAATGACAATTTAAAGCAATAATTTCTATGGCTAGAAATGTAAAATGTTGATTTGAAATAGAATTATCATAGTCAGATAAGTTTATTCTTTGAATTTCATATGGTTTCTAACTAGATAGGACTTTAAAAGTATATATTTTATTAATTATAAAAACAATAGGAACTCATAGAATGAAGAATTATTTTTGTAGCAGATCTCATCTACACGCATCGATCTGCAGAGCATTTACTGGAGTTCTTAAATTAAGCTTTCCTTGCAACTGCACAATTAATTTTACTTTGATGTAATTACAGTGGTACATCGACCAGCGAGTGACCAAATTCATTGGTGAATTTTTCGGTTAAGGAATTTGGATTCGGCTGACGAATGTTTTAGTGGATGCGTGTGCTAACATAAAGTAGCAAACATAAACGTTTGGGCTAGAAGAGTAGGATGACAGCAATAAAATGGGAAGAATACCAGTAGGTGACATTAAAAAAATGTTCCACTATTAGGAAAAGTTTCAGTCTTTGGCTACAAAGTGGAAACCCAAGAAAGCTGAAATGAACAGAGTTAGTGCCTTAGTTGAAGACAAGTGTGTGAATCCCTTAAAAAACCTCCTGAAAAATAGAGAAGTTCAGTCAACTTTGGATAGATTTTGGACTTCTCCTCCAGGAAAGAAACAAAGGCTAGTTACTGAAAAACAAGGAGGCTTACCTTGAATAAACTTTAAAAATTTTGAAGAATAATAATAACAGTTTGTTAATATAAAGTGTATAATGTATTTTCATTACAATAGTGTAAAGATCGCCAGTTTTTCATTCAACTTTCCATTCTCTTTCATCCAATTAGTTAGCTGTTCATTTCAGCATCTGGTGAGATTTTGCCCTTTTAATTATTGAGCATGCTTTTTACTATTTTATATTACGGATCTTTAAATAGCAGGCAGAATCCAGAAAGAATAAATGATTTTCAATAGAAATTTACGGGAAAACACGTTTCGGCTAACGAAAATTTCGGTGAATGAATGTGATTTAGGAACGAATTATTTTCTTTAACCGAGATATCACTGTACTTAATATAGCTCAATAATAATAGCAGAAACAAACATATGTCTTAAATTAAAAATCAAATACATAAACATACAACAAAAATAAATTAGATGACTACAACACTGAATTTCAATTCCAAGCAGCTCGAGTACAATTACTAACATTTTTACCCTTCAGTTAAAAAAAGTAAGCATTCAAATATGTAGCTTTCATAGATAGAATGTAAAAAAAAGATACATTTTGGCGTATCCGTGTTTAAAATCATAACATTGCATTTCATCAAAGATCTAAGAAGCGTGATGAGAAAGGATTTGTAAGTAATCAGAAAACGAACCATTAAATTATGAAGCATGGGAGCTATCACTTTATCGGCGTTTTAGTTATTAATCAAATATGATAATACTTATATTCAACCTAACATATACACATACTTAATTCGTACTATAATCGGATAAATGCGGCAGTTAATATAAATTTATTTCTGACATTAAGAATTTATCAATATGATTATTCCTATCAAGTATATCCCTTCCAAATATTTATTTCTATCTGTCCGTCTAACTGTGTGAAAGGGGTGTTATTATGAACATCTGGAAATTTTCTTTTGAATTCCGGAATTGATCTCCGTAAAATTCCGGGAATAACTTTCTCTGAATATTTCGGAATTGTTTCTTGAATATACGATAAAGATTAGTTTGGTTGAAAAATTAATATTTAAAATTAAGCTATTTATGAAACACATATTTTATTATATTTATTCCATATTATTAATAATATTTTGCAGTAAATCCTATGAAATCCTATGTCAAATTTATGTTCATTAAATTATCTGCGTCCGCTGAAATCCATGAATTTCCCATGGACAAAACAAAGGACACAAACGCAGTGTCTGTCCTCATTTATGTGTATATTCATTTATTTATTTTTAGAAGTGCTAGTATCACTAAATACTAATTCATATAGCAAATGTTTGATAATATTTAAAGGTACGTGGTTGATTAGTAGAGGTTATTCTTCCATCCAATAATATAGCGAAACTATGGTGTAAATATTTGAACAATATTACATCGAACATGAGCAAATATTTATCATTTAGAAATAATTTAATAGGTTATAAAATGTGAATCCCATCTCGGACTTACGAACGGCCAAAAATGATGTAGACCATCAAAATACATTTCACCTCCTATAAATAGAGAATGATATAATATTAAAGAAACAACTTGCATAAATTACGTATATCCTTATCGGTGCCATTTCCTACATGTAACAAATTCTCTCCTTTACACGTATGGTCTAAAATTAACGCTTCCCTTCAGATCGAAAGACTCTAATCGCCGTTGGAAGACAAATTTGCAGCATCTGATAACGCCTCGATTCGAACACTATTTAGCCATCCATCATTCTAATAAAAAGAGTAATTGAAAACGCGCACGCAATTCATCACTCAGCGTGTACCGTTGTGCGCTAACTATGCTTAGATTTAAATAACTGTAAAGAATGAAGCCCCTCCGGGAACAGTTATTACAAGCAGGCTGATAAAATCTTAATGGAATACTTTTTAGTGTTATGTATTGGAGTATACTTGTACTTATCGCGCTTCCTGTGTTTCGAAATTGCATCGGGATGTGGAATTGAAATTACGTTTCTTACAATCATTAGCAAAAAATATGGTTTTTTAGGCTAAATTTCTTCGTGTATACTAGTTTCTACAGAATTTACTATGGTTGTTAGCTATTACTTTATTTTTAAATTATAGAATTGTATAGCTTCATTAAGTATTTTAAGTATATATATATATATATATATATATATATATATATATATATATATATATATATATATATATATATATATATATATATAGTAAGTATATAGGCGTAAGTATATAAATATCTATATATATATATATATATATATATATATATATATACCGGGTTATCCAAAAGTCAGGACGAATAAAGAAAAAAAGATGCGGTTTGCACCAAACGGATGGAAAAGAAGGCGGGTTTTGTGTGGTAACGAAAAAAAATAGTTCTGTTGGCGACCAACAGATGGCGCTGTCGGATTTCTGATATAGGATTATGCAAATCAACAAACGATATAAAAAGGAGCAACTACAGCAGGTAATGGTAGTCAAAGCTTATATGCAACGAAATGCTTTCCATAGTAGAGAAAGCCCTCTTAGTTAAACTGAATTATAAGAATTTGGAAAGTGCCATTGCGGCATTGGAGCATATCGCTACATGAAGGGTATGCGAGATAGCAAAGGACCAATAACGTCTTCTGCATTGAACAAAATGATGAAGAAATTTGAAGCTACAGGTTCTTTGGCGTCACGTCCAAGAAGTGGACGCCCCTCACGACAGTGGAGCATACGGTCCAATCCATGTCGGCGGTTTCTGCACATGGGGAGTGCAGTGCTCGAGAAGTTTCGAGGCAGACAGGAATGTCGTACGTAAGTGTCTGGAGAGCACTGCGAATAACCCTGAAACGGTATCCCTACAAGTTGCAAAATAACCAAGAACTGAAACCTCTTGACTTATACTCTCACCAAGATTTTGCGAATTTGGTATTCAATAAGATGGAAGAGCAGCACGACTGGCTTCACACTGTGCTTTGGACAAATGAAGCGCATTTCACACTCTCTGGCGCTGTTAATACCCACAATTGTCGAGTGTGGACCGCAGAAAATCCACATGCATTTGTTGAGGTACCCTTGCAACAGCCTAAAGTGACAGTCTGGTGTGGCTTCACTGCTGATTTCATAATTGGTCCATTTTTTTTTTCGAGGAAGTCACAAAGACGGGTTTCAAAACAGTTTCTGTCACTGGTCAGCGATATGCAGCACTGTTACAGAACAATATTAATCCTGAACTGCAAGCGCGACAGGCACTCCAAACAGTCACCTTTATGCAAGATGAGCACCACCTCATATTGCTCTGCCAGTGCAACGCCTGCTACGCTCAACATTTGGGGAGGATCGCATTATCAGTCGATGCTTTAATCACGCATGGCCTGCAAGATCTCCCGATCTGACACCCTGTTACTTTTGGCTATGGGGATTCTTGAAATCAAACGTGTACAGCGACCAACCGGCATCACTAGCAGCACTGAAAGATGCTATCCGCCAAAATGTGTCTGCCATAACGCAAGAAATGCTACTCAATGCTGTGAACGGTGTGGTGACTCGTCTCACAGCGGTACTTCTGAATGATGGACAGCACATTGAACATTTACTGTAATGAAGCTGACTTGCAACTTGTAAACATTTTTTCATTTGTAAATCATCTTTTGGTGAAATAAAAAACTATAGTACCATCTGTTGGTCGCCAACAGAACTATTTTTTTACGTTGCCACACAAAACCCGGCTTCTTTTCCATTCGTTTGGTGAAAACCGCATCTTTTTTTCTTTATTCTTTTTCGAATTATTCAATTTTAAAGTTCGTCCTGACTTTTGGATCACCCGGTATATAAATATATATATATATACAATGGAACCCCAATTTTACGTTTTTAATAGGACCAACGGTAAAAAACGTACTAAACGGGAAAACGTAAAATCGGGGTTAGAACGTAATCTAAGCATAGTATGGGCAATTTTCACGGACCAGCAGAAAATGACGTATGAAGCGGGATAACGTACGAAACGTACAACATAAAATCAGGGTTCTACTGTATATATATATATATATATATATATATATAACATAAAACTCCAAAACCCTCTATAAATTCTAAATTCTTTTAAATTCATTTGGGCGTAAAGTAATTGCGCAGTTCCGTTTCAAGAACAATGGTTTCGAGCGTAACCTAAAAACTAAAGTAGGTAATCGACATATCATCCCTTTAAAACCCCAATTTCACGGGTGCCAAGCGTTATATAATGGCCACGATACTCGATCCCGGAGAACTGGCCTGGGGCCCTCTGGCCAATCAATGCAAGCTTTTTACCATCACATGACTATACCTCTATTAGGTTAAAAATAGGCGAGCCTCAGTGTACTGGTGCTTTTTTTGGGAATTGTCATTGCCTTAAGAAGATGTAGCAATGTGAATAACAATGTTTTTGTTCGCTACACTTGGCATGATCCTGTGTGTGTCCCAGGATGGAGGGGCCAGTGAGAAATTTTGTTAAAAAGACATACGAGAGGCCGAAAGCGACCGTGAACTTTACCGCAAACGCCACGACTTTCAACCCGGGGCAAAAATAGATTGACTATGTCGAACTTGAACTTCCGTGACACACGGCCGGCCGGCAATATTAATCTTTCTCCTTCATCCCACGCCGCTGCCCGTGCTGCCATATATATATATTGCCATTGGAATATAAATTTAAAGCATTTGATAACGCCGCTATTCAAACTTTATTTAATCTTCCTTCATACTAATAAAAAGATTAATTGAATATGCACACGTAATTCATAAGTCAACGTGTACCGTTATGCGCTAACTTTGCTTAGATTTGTAAAGAATGAAGCCCTGTGGGAACAGTAATTACAAGCAGGCTGATAAAGTCTTAAAGGAACACTTTTTAGTGTTAGGTTTTTGATCATACTTGTAAGTATCGAGTTTCATGTGCTTCCTTATTGCATCAGTATCTGAAATTAAATTATGATGCTTCGCTCTCATTAACAAAACTTCCGGATTTATAGGCTATGACTTGTTCCCAGCTATACTAATTTCTAAGGGATGGAAAATTTTTGTCAGGTACTGCTTTATTTTGAAATTATTTAGGGTGCCCCGAATATTCCATAACTTGTGCTAGGATGAAGCAATATGAATGAAACCACGTACAAAGCACTCCTCGGTAGATGGCCCATCATGTCACATGGCTGTCGGTCACATGGCTGAGGTATGGTTCCATACGTCGGATAATGTAAAACGCCGCTAAAAATGCATTTGCCAATCACCAAACACCTCTGTTATCGAAAATTTGGTACTAGTGCCTGATGTCTCGGTTGCCCATCGCAGGCCTCGTTTTCTCGGTAACTACCGTGCAAACCTACTTGTATCTGGATATTTTTGAACAGTTCGTGAATCAACTGGATGATTGTGAGTTAACGGAATGTTACTTCCAGAAAGACAGAACAACATACTACTCATAGGCGAGGAGCATGAATGTAATGGGGTCCTTCTTCTGCAACATGGTCTTTCACCACCACCAGACTTTATGCTGTGGGAAAAGTATATCTGAACAAGCCTCACTGTATGTGGAATATTTGAAGTAATACACCCAATGTGAATTTGCTGGTATTCCTCTCGATATACTTGCCAACACGTTCAGGAATAGAGAACGCAGCGTTGAAAAGGATCTGGAAGAAAATTCCAATTTCGCATGTAATGGAATCGATTACACATACGTCGAGGTGTGTAGCTTATTTTTATTGTTAAGATTGATTCACCTTACTGAGAGTTATTATAGAATATTTGGATCCTGTTTCGAATAAGTCAGAATAATACGTCGTTCCACCTTATCGGCATGCTACAAACGTAGAACCTGCATGACATTCGTCGATGCGAGTGATCCTTGCTCGCACAGAGTTACTCACAGGTCCATAATTACTTTTGGACAAACGGAGCGACCAGAGTTATCGCATTGTGGCGTAGGTCAGGATCCCAACGTCAATCATCTCTCTTATCCTGGAGCATCGCCCAGTTTCCAGCCGGACTATGTGGAAGTGGAGATAACCGACGGTAAGATGGTGATACAGTGACTTCCCTGGAGAATCCCACTTCCCCAGGTGACTAACAGTCGAGCTCTCCGTTACAAGCTTTCTGGTTCTCAAAACAAACCTTGGCACCCTGAGAGCAAGCCACACCACCCAACCTCTGGCTTCCGGCCCCTGTTTCGAGTAAATCACCCTATACAATTGCATATATCCATTAATACTTTCAAGTAATATAAGTGAAAAAACGACGTACGATAAAATTATAAATGACAGCTTCCCATTATCTACCTTAGAATACATAAGTGGTAACAAGTTATGGGAGAGAAAGCATGGTCCTTTTTTGGTCTAGCATAAGATGTGATTTTTTCTAGAGATGAATCACGGAGATGAATGCATGGAGAGGAATGACGCAGTCTATCTGCGAAAACAGCTGTAGCGATGCGTAACATTTTCCTATTGTGTGGTCCATTTTCCCCAAAGACACTCCCCTTTCAGCACGTCGGGCATCCAGTACATAGCATCTGAGATAAAGGAGTTATTTTAGGGGAACAAACATACGAAGCCTGACACGTCTATCTTATCTGGCTGTTGTACCCTCCTGTGGAATCCTAGGAAGATGCCTATCTAAAGTTTCACTGGATTTCTCTATAAAATCTCTTAAAAGAAAAGCTGCTTTAAGTTTGTCGAACGAATTGATCTGTTCTTTTCTTTCTTCAGGAGTTTAAAAAAATGTCCTGTTTGGCATGTACAGGAAAACAAGTTTTGTATGATGAGACACAGGAACACAATTCTCTCCATAAATTTAACCACACAAACGTAAATGAACAAACGCCTATAATAATTTGTCTCTCGAATACTAATGGGATCTGCCTCTTCAGACGCATCGACTTGTGCAGTAGAGGTATGCATACATCTAAAATGCAGAAGATTGAGAGTTCCAATGCGCTATTCATTGATTTTTTCCCTTTAAGAACAAAATATCTAAAATTATGAAGCTCAGATATCACGATTAAAACTTCTTTTAAAACATTTGCTACTATGTTATTACCTCTATCTCTTCCATCGAAGTATTAAAAATTACCAACGGATTATCTGAAAAAAATTAGATGCATAACAAAGCATTCGTTTCTTGAATAACATTATGTTAAATTAAAAATGCAATTATATTCAGTAATTCCGAGATAATTGGAATACAGTTTTAAGGGAGAAAAAATGCAAATTTTCCAGTTTTAATTAAAATTTTTATCCGTATGTTTACACTTGTTACCTTTTCTTTTTTCCATCTGAATCACCATTCAAAGTACTGTATAGAATGAAATGAAACTTTGGAAAGCATTAAACCTCTGCTACGGATTCATCTTATTGATTTGATAAATTTTAATTGCGTACTCTTTTTCCATTATAAAAGTCTATAAATATAAAATACGAAATGAAGAATTGTTTAATGAAATATTTGCATTCAGCCCAAGTAATGAATTTTTACCGTATTTAAAATATATGATGTGCTTAATAGAATGATCACACACAGACAGACACACACACACACACACACACACACACACACACACACAAACAAACAAACAAACAAACAAACAAACACACACACACACGCATATATATATATGTGTGTGTGTGTGTGTGTGTGTGTGTGTGTGTGTGTGTGTGCGTGCGTGTGTGTATAAATTATGTCAACTTGGGTCGCTGTTATATTGATTCGTCAACCAGAAGTATCATCGAACCAAACGCAGCAATATTTAAATTTTTGGTTAATTTTTCCCTAAATCAATGTAAGGATACTGTATAAATACATCAATGGTGGCTTTCTGCCAATGGAGCCATTTTAGATACCCTCCATGTTACACTTACTAATTTACTTTGGAGAAAAATCATTTGAAAGTTTACTTTTGTCATTTATATGCTGAAAGCGGAATATTTTATTTAAGGCAAATACCATGGTATATTCAGAAAATATTATTACGCTTGAAAAGTAATTCATCTGCAGAGTTAGGATGAAGAAATGTGTACGTCAGAGTATTTGTGTAAGATTGCACACCAATTGAAAGTGTCCCATCGGTTGTTGAATTCACATAATTTCTTCTCAAAAATAATGAGGGATTAATTTCTTCGATTTTCGAATTAATTGTTAATGGCACGTATATATTTAATTATTTAACTAAATTATTCTCCCAAAACCATTATTTCAGTGCTATGTTGAAATTAACTTCCTGTCTTTATTGCGGATGAGGCAAAATGACTTTAGAGTTAACTATTTCAGCATAAAAATGCAAAGTTGATTTGTTAACTTTGTTAAGTAGAACTATATAATCTAATAATTTTTTAAAGACTTTTGTTTAAGTTAGGTAAACCAACCTCATTAACCAAACTAAATTTTGTTTTATGCGATTAAATCACTGTTATCCTCTTTAATAATTAGTATAGAAGTAAAGGAAATCTTTTTTATAAGTAAATATATGTTTGTGGTATTCTATACAAGAAAGTTAAGTAGTAATCAAAATTAGATATTTTTGAATTAATGATTTTTATATTTAAATAACATCTTATTTTTTTCATTCATCTTCTTGGTCATTCATCTTGATATTAGTTTCCTGTACACTGAAAACTTCATCCGAAATTTGTCAAATTATATCTTAAAATCTAAAAGTCTATTCATATTTTTATATTCAATACAAATATCAATGCCCCTATATGTAATTGAGGCTTCTTAGCTGTATGAATACATACCGAAAAAAATTGTACCGTCAAAAAAACATAAATGCATTACTTATGAGAAACATTACCTTGGAAAACGCGGAAATTGATCCATATCCCGAGTAATTTTATATTGTAAGTCTGTCTGGGAAGATGCATCGTGCCACGGCACCGCAATCTTATTTATGTTCAAGAAAAATGCGTGTTTGCCTTTGTCCGTATCATTGATCAATATGGCGTCCCAGAAAGAAGATACAAAACACTACGCTCTCCAATTTTTACGTTTTGGCATGTTCTGTTCAATGTTTTGAAGTCAAAGAATGACACTGGATATAAATGTAGGTGTACTTATGATTTTTATAAGAGATATGTTGTCATTTTCCATATAACAGGTTTTTAGTGATGGCACGATTTGTTTCGTGAAAGGATTTTTTTCATACATATCTTAGCATATTTTTCAAACAGCGAAAGTGAAAATGATTTGTTCGATAATAAAAATATTATATTTAAAATATTATAAATTTTGATATTGCAAATTTACCTGAAAACTGAAGTGTTTTTTTAGTGTTAAATAACATTTTATTGCATGAACTATGTTAATATATCTTAAAACGCCATTTTGAATAAAAACAAAACTTTCAAGCCGCAGCCGATAATTTTGACTTTTAAAAACATAGTACAATTACAATTATTTCTTTTGCAGCAAACGATTTTTTATTACCGCTTACCAAATTCGTCTAAAAAATGTTCGAACAGCCTCTGTATAATACTGCTGAAAATTATTTTCGATGAGAAAATTAAAGTTCGAATTTATGCTAACATTTAAATTTAAATTTGGATTAATCCTGATTTAATAAGGAGGTTAATTTTTATTTAGTTTTCCCTGTGTTATTTTTCACACTATGTTATTTTATATTCCTAATTTTCTGTATTTTTTCTTAATTTTAAGATAAAATATACAAACAACAGCAGTTCATTGCGACGTAAAATTAAAGTTTAAATTTACACAAACATTTAAATTAAAAATAGAATTAATCCTAAATGAATAGGGATATTCATTTTTATGTAAGTTTCCGTTATGTTATTTAAGAAACTATGTTATTTTATCTTCCTAACTACATATACTTTTGCTTATGTTTTATGATAATATAAAAATACAAATAGAAAATTTCTTCGTGACGTAAATACAAGTTTGAATTTGCACAAACAATTAAATTAAAATCAAAATTTATGATGAACGAGTAAGGCTATTAATTCCTCATAAAATTTTTAAAAATGGCTTACTTCATATGTGCATAAGGCTAATTCAGAATTATGTAAATAATCTTATATTCATTGAAATGACATTTCACTTAGGAAAAGAAATTACCTACTGGAATTTGAAAAGTTGGATTACTTAATTTTACATTAGGCCCTGCAAAAGTGTTATATTCCCGAGACATGCAGATGAATACTAAACGGAGTGTATTTTGGCGATATTCAGGAATTATTACCAGTTTGTTAATTTCGCTGTCTTATTTACCCTTGGTATTGATATCCTAGATGTAATTATTCACTATCTACCTTTTTGACATATTTTTTATATTTCTTTTCTTTCATTTCAGAGCTGCACAGGTGTAGTCATGCGCGTGAATCGATTATCAGCCGTGGGAAAGAAAATATGAAATCCTGAACTAAGAAACGAGTCCAACTCTGTAATGGTAATTGCCATCCAATGAACGTGACTAGTGCTACTGGTCAGCATCATGTTGGTTTCATTTCATACAGTGAATTAATTTTATGACAGTGTGTCTAAAGTTTTGGTTAAATGTTTTATTAAATCACATTTTGTGTACACATTGTGTTGTACTTGTTTATTGTAGAAACCACGCTAAAAGAAACTGTCTTACACTTGCTCGGAGTTGAAAACACAAGATTTAAGGACCTAGTAAAGCGTTTGGATGGAATTTCAAAGTTACCTACGTTTATGTTGAAGTATGCAGCTCACAGGAGCATATTTTCTCCAGTTTGCAATGCTTGTATAATTAAGTTTTACTAATTTTATTTCGTCATTTAAAATAGAGAGTGATTTTTCAGTTTAAGACTTTGCAATGACACGTTGCTGCATATTATAAATGTTTTAAACATAGATGTGTTTGATGGTAAATGGAAGACGTATTTGAGTGGAAAACCGTTATTACATGGGAGTTACCTTAAATTTCTTACATTTTACAAATTAGAAATGTTAAACTCAAAACACTGAGGATTATCTCAAATCCCTAACATTAAGTTTTACTTTCGTAGTTATTTTTTTTTCATATGAAGACCTTATTTGAATAGTGTTCCAACTCCATTCTTGATCATTTTGAGATACAGAGCTTTAAAGTCTAATGAGTGTTGAGAAATGAATGCTGAAGTCCGATTTGTAATGCCCTCTGTTGGCAGCATAAATAAGCTGGAGGTGTACCAGTTTTAAAAATAAGATAAAAAAGACTTGTACGAACATGAAAGTGAGGCTAACTCCGTTTTTTTTTAAAGTGGAGTTGGATCACTATTCAAATAAGGCCTTCATATTTTGGTACTTGCAAATTAATGCTTGCTGAATTAAGATTCACCCATGATAGCGTCTTCATCAAAATATATATGAAATTCAATAGCTTCCATTTTAAATACACTTTCTTAGATATATATGCTCGTATTAAAGAAATTTATCTTACATTAAAATCATGCATTATTATTGGTGTATAAATTTTGAATAATCATATATACGAAAAAATATTACCTCTGCCATAAACAATACACATACCTATAATAATACATATACCTATATCTTAAACAATAAACAGATGCAAAATAAAATCACAGCTTAATTTTAAGTACAAAATAAACTAAGCATTAACTACGGAAAAAGATAAATATCGTTTTATTTGACAACCCGTTTGATTACCTAAAAATTTGCCTTCTATGAATCGAAATCTGAGAAAATTTAATGTCCTTAAATAACGTTGACAGCAGAAATTTTTAGATTTAAAGCCATAAAAAGTATGTCATGGAGAATGAAACTGTGGGATAATTATATCATTTTAAAGAAAAATTGTCACAAACTTATTTCCTTGGATTTCGGTGACAAGTGAATCATATATAAACAGGTCATATATTGGAACTATATTAGAAAATGTCTTTTACTAATTATACAGGTAGATATCCAAGCATGTATTTGCAATCTATGCCACAGGATAAAGAATTAGAGGTTATACTTGTATACAATATAAAATTTTCTTTTCTTATTCTCACATAATGTTCTCAATAAAACAACAATATTTTCACAGATCATAATCTAAAATTACTACAAATAAAGCAATAAACAGTAACAGATGGAATATTTTAGCATAAAAGAAATGTGCATACTATTTTTACAATATACTTAAACGTTTGAGAATTATTATAAACAACACATGGAGATTTTACATAAAATCTCGATGAATTACTTTTCAAATTTCTTTGACCTTTTTGGGATTTATGGCAAATCTTCTCCAATATTCCTAAGAGTAACAGTTTTCAAGCGTTGGGGAGTTTATTAAATTTATTTACACCCCTGATGGGTTTAACGCATCAGTATAAAAGTTGATTGATGTTTCGCGTGCATGTTTTCAATTACTCTCTTATTGAAATGATTGATGGTTAAATAATGTTCAAATCAGAGTTTATCAGATACAGCACATTTAGTTCCTGAAGCGATTAGGATTCATCGAGCTTGCACTTGTTTCAATTTTCCGTGATTTAAAGGCGAATATTCGTTAATGTTCGTTGAACAACAACTCAGCGAAAGTATATTTAGATAGCATACATGAAGCGCATCCGTTTTATTAAACTGTGTAAGAAAATCTGGGGTTGATGAAAATTAATTTCAATTTACTCATTCGATAAAATTCTTTAGTCATACAGTGTAGATAGTCCTGTGTAATTTGTATTTTATTTTAATAGGAAATGAATGAATATAAATTACTTCTCCTACTGAGTTAGCATAAATATCGCTCTGATGTCAAATATTAACCAAGTTTGTTGCCAGGGGAAAATACTATGTTTCGCATTTGAGATAGACAAATTAATAAAAAAATGATAACGGTCAATTGTTTGAAAACTCGTCATCCGTAAATGAAATAAACTTTTTCCCATATCTGGCAACTTTGACAAGAAAAAAAAGGCCTAAACTGTAATTTATTATTCACTCTGAATTTATATATATATATATATATATATATATATATATTATATATATATATATATATATATATATATATATATATATATATATATATATATATATATGTATATATGTATTATATATATGTATATATATAAATATATATAAATCTATATCTATATATATATATATATATATATATATATATATATATATATATATATATTATATATATATATATATATATATATATATATATATATATATTCATATATATACATATACATATACATATACATATATATATATATATATATAATATATATATATATATATATATATATACATATACATATACATATATATATATAGATATACTATATATACATATATATATATATATATATATATATATATATATATACATATACATATACATATATATATATAGATATACTATATATACATATATATATATATATATATATATATATATATATATATATATATATATATATATATATATATATATATATGTATATATGTATTATATATATGTATATATATAAATATATATAAATCTATATCTATATATATATATATATATATATATTCATATATATATATATATATATATATATATATATATTATATATATATATATATATATATTCATATATATACATATACATATACATATACATATATATATATATATATATATATATATATATATATATATATATACATATACATATACATATATATATATAGATATACTATATATACATATATATATATATATATATATATATATATATATATATATATATACATATATATATATAGATATACTATATATACATATATATATACATATATATATATATATATATGTATATATATATATATATATATATATATATATATATATATATATATATATATATATATATATATATATATATATATATATATATATATATATATATATATATATATGAGCTACAGAGTAACGAAATTGTAATATTTTATGTTTTCATGACCGTGTGCTCTGAAAAAGGGTGTTTCACTAATCTCTATCCTGCGTATTTTTATAGGTTTTTTCAGACCATTTTTTAGCATTCAGTGGTA
Source organism: Dolomedes plantarius (assembly GCA_907164885.2). NCBI lineage: Eukaryota > Metazoa > Arthropoda > Arachnida > Araneae > Dolomedidae > Dolomedes > Dolomedes plantarius. The sequence continues at coordinate 64,901,001 of OU015497.1, forward strand.
CCAATATTCACAAAATATGTGCTGTAAGTATTCCATAAAGTATAATGTTTACAAATCCTAATTCATTTTCCTAAAGATTTATTTTTCCTCTGATTCAGTCAAATAAAAGTGAACTACATTCTTATTCGTGATATAGAATGTTACTGTGGTGTACATTGCATTTTTTAACATAATTGCATTGTTTATACCCAATTCAGTAAAACATATTCAAGATGGTTTACTGAATTAGGTAGTAATCCAGTTCCTTTCTTTTCCTCTACAGGTAGTCTTTCAAAGGCTATGACAAAATGATAACATCATTGTTTCATTAAAATATATTAAAATTCTGAGTCCATCATACACCAAATTATTGGGTTTACATATAACAAAGGAACATTGCAGCCGAAAATGCACTCTTGAAGATGGGTCAAAATTATGTTAAACGGCTCATGCAATAGAGTACAATTAAAAAAGACTAATTTATTTGGTAATTTTCCAGGGTTACGCGCTGAAAGGCTTCTAGTTTCAAAATTAGTATAAAACCATATGCATTTTTCTTGTGAAAAGTCTTCGTTAAAAGGGTCAGTTCAATAGAAGTAAATTCTGTAGCAAACATAATAAATGTATGGTTAGACAAGGATTAAGCGAGATAAATACCTAGAAAATCAGTCAAGCTAAAGGAATATTTAATTTTATCTCCAATTTTGATAATTTAATTTCATATATATGTACAAAAAAAAAGCATTTGAAAAAAAAACAAGTCCTTTAATTCTATCTTAATTAATTTTCACTCGATTCTGTCGCTTTGTTTAGCAGTCCAGATAATATGCGTCGGAATACTACATTATAATGAAATCTGACGCGTAATTAAAAGAGCCCTCGATGAAAACACTCGCACAAAAGAGTGTTAATTCATAAAAACACAGGTTTTTTCCATTTACAAACATTAATTAAAACTATTTAAAGAAGATAATGGGGAGTTCTATTTAATGTAAAAAAAGTGCTTCAACTACAAGTAGCATTAAGAAAGGTAAGTTCCAATTGAGATAGAAAAAACTTCCTTTACCTCTCAAGTGAAAAAGTAAGCAAATTCAGTAGGAGGTGAAAATACTTTTCTTATACGATGTGAAGCTAAATATAGCCAGAAAATAGCACAATTGACAGAAGACATACATTTGTAATCCCATTATATATATATATATATATATATATATATATATATATATATATATATATATATATATAAATATATATATATATACCTACTAAGTACATTGTTACATATTTATTATTATATTATCGTATACGAAGAAATCACTTTCATTTAATTTACTTTAGATTCTGAAAGAGATTTTCCCAAGTTTTGTATTCATTGGTAAATTACTGGGTGATTTTGATACTTTATATACTAATGTAACACGTCAAAGACGGATTGATCAAATATAAGGTATTTTCGGTGATCTAATCAAAAGATGGTTTAAACAATATAATTTTTTAATGATTTAACAGTTTATACCTACTCTTCAGGGTATGTATGCACGCTAAAATTTGTATCGGAGAGAAAAGTAAAACTCAATTGTAAGCACTATAAAAATATTTACTGCCATATAAGAATTTACATTTTTGTTTCTCGATGTATCCGTAAAATCTGCATAAAGGTCTAACTGGCTGTAAGATGTAAAAGAGCAGGAAAAAACATAAATTGAAACCATAATTTCTCTTCACTTATACAGAACAGCTATGAAACCGCAGCTATGAGATCACTGATTTCTTAGAAGTGTTGGTTTTCAAGAAGTGTCGGATATCCTCTGGTTTAGTTTCAAAGGTGTATCTTCAAATAATGGTTTAAATGAAAAAAAAAACTAGAACAGAAAACTACGACAGATATAAACTTTTCATCTAATGGGATGCAAGGAATAATTTCGGAATCTTTTAGAAGCGAGGGACATTCCCTGTCATTATTCAAAATATTACTTTAAGATTTCCATCAATAAAGGTCAGTAAATTTCGTATTTTACAGCATTTTTAGGAAATATGAAAACTATGTGTCAGACTACTTGCAAAATGAAGTTCATAAACTAGTACAACATTTGAAAATTCTTAAAAAAGGTATTAATGCATGTACCACAATTTTCCTAAAGTAGTAGATTATGAATAGATTTTTTTTTTGTTATATGGAAAAAATAACTACAATCAGAACAAATCTTAAATGAATTCGGTATTTTTAGTACCTTTTACAGCAACATAAAATGTTTATAAGAACGATAAAAGTTTATTTCCTTTATAATCTTACATACATTACAAATATTGGTAACATTTTCTTCGGACTACAGGGAAGATCAGAAATATAACTTCAGATTTAACACAATACAGATGAGCACAACAAAGGGTCTATATTGCTCACAGAGCAGCCGAGATTGGCACCTTTATATACTTTTAGCGACGTTCTCGACTGCTCTAGAAACGAAAACTTACATAACTCAACAACCACGCCACCTAAGTGAATTCTGACCGACCCTCAATCCCATATGTCTGAAAAATTCGCCAAACTTATCGCCAAGGGAGCCAAAATTCTGTAATATATCACCAAAGGGTCACAAATATTATAACACTCAAGGAAAGTAAATAAACAACATTAAACCCAAAATACAAGTAAAGAAAGATAAAATTTTTACAAATATTTACAAATATTTGCAGCTATTTACTTCACTATTTTATAGTACATGCATTAAAAACTGGACTTACAGAATATGTTTTTTAAATAGTAATTCAATTTGGTAATCAAAGAAGATATTTATTTCTAAAATGCTAGTAAATGAAACGTGAGGATCCCGTTAATATTGTTTAACACAATTTTATTTATATAAACCCTATCACTTCCTTAACGCTTAGAAATAAAGGAGGGTTCTTATCCCTTCCACGAGTTTACTTCGGCTCAGAAACATAGAATACATATTTGGACTGAAAGAAGATTGATTCGCTTTTGATCCGACTCTTTAAAAGTGCTATGACAAATATTGTCTCGTACTAGACATCATCCGAAAAAAAAAACTACCTCCATCCGAAAATCTATGAAGAGTATTTTGGTTGGAGAGTTTTCTGGTGGTTGAAAAAAAATAATGAATTGTGTCACAGTTCGATAAAATGTGGTAGAAATTAATTGGAGTTGGACCACTTTTGGTGAAATCAAAGTTTGATCAGGTGCTTTCAAGAACTTGATTTCCTTTTGATCTGCTCGGCCGCCAGTATTCGGCTTGAATGGGATTAATTATAGGAAATTTAATTACATATTTTACCACAAGGAGGGATTGGTGATTATTTCTTGGTATTCAGCCATTTTGCTTTGTTTCTTTAAATGAGTTTCTGGGGTAGTGGGAATATATTCTGGGTTTTATATTTTGGCTTATATTTCTGGGTTTATAATTTTTATTTTAAAATTCCTTTTATAGATTGCAGCTTAGATATTTTTTTACGGTTTTGTAATGGTTTCACCGAGATATAAAACGAAACATAATTAAACTTTGTAACTTAAAAGAAAATACCCTAATAATATATTTGAACATATTCTCTAGATCTACCAATTTAACCAAATATGAAATCAAAGCATATAGGAGAGTTACTGTAGATAATCTCAGATAAAAGCAAAAAAGGTATTTAAATATCTATATCTATCTATCTATCTATCTATCTATCTATCTATTTATATATATATATATATATATATATATATATATATATATATGTATATGTGTGTGTCAAAACATAACTGAACTCTCAAAATATAGTTGAGAAGTACGGGGGAAGGGGGTTTAAAATAATAAGAATCTAACAATCCATTTACAAAGCGCGCGTATTTTGCTGTGGGGAAAATCATCCTTTAAAAGCGAATTTCAGCGGAGAGCGAATAATTCTAGGCGGGAGGATTTATTTTTAGAAGTGTACAGGTTTTGGGCGCGAAGTTAAAATGCACGATCAGCAATAATGAGGGTCCAGATGCCCAAGGAGGAGGTCGGCACATGCGCCTTGCAGCAGGAGCTCGGAGAAAATTAAGTTTGGCGGCAGATTGAGTGGGAATTTCGTTGCTAGCGGATGCTCGCGGCAGTTGTGCCGGGCAAGTCGAGAAAATGGCGGAGCGGAATTGCTTACCCTGGAGCATTGGTAAAATTATGAGAATCAATAAATAAGAAGTTTATAGGAATTGGACTACTTCCTTCATGGCCTACCACTCGCCCAATCAGTTAATATATGTATCGACTGCTTAACATCGATTTAAAAACGGGAGCAAAACAAGCTTCGTGTCATATATATATATATATATATATATATATATATATATATATATATACAAAAAAATTATTTACTGTAACAGTTAGAATTGCGGTGATACTTATCAGAATTAAGAATGCGGAAATTCATAATACACATATATAAATTAATGAATAAATAAATATATATATATATATATATATATCTATATATATATAACAAGTGTAATTAATATTATAAAATACGAGTGCAACACTAAAGATCAAGTCTTGTATTTGGCAAAAATATCTTTAGCTCTAAACAAAATTTAGCATCTCTATTTATAATATCTCATTCTCATTTTTAAGATTTATTTTCTATCGACAAAGGAAATATATACGCATAACGTTCATTAACTATGTTTTACCGTGCATAAATTTAAAATATGTGCAAGACATTAAATCGTATTTAAATCTATTTCAATTCCAATGTTGTTTTCGATAGCTTTTTGCTGTACTGTGAGATATGCATTTGTTGACTGGAACAAATTATATATCGGTTTTTAATTTGTATCATTGTTTGTTACTTGATTACTGTTCCATTTCTATGCAGAATAATGACAAAATTAATGAGTATCAAAACTGAAGTAGTTTTAAAATATTGATAATATAACATTTTTTACTTAAATATGCAAAATATTTAGCTATATTTTATCCTATTTTAAAATTGTACATTAATTCTTGGTAGCAAATAAGTAAATATGTAAACTCGGTAAATGACAAAAAGTTGTTATACATATTTAGATATTAATACTTATTATAGTGTAGTAAAAGACTTTTGCCACGTAAAAGTTTGCTATGATAAATGAAGTGTTGTTACAGCTTGTTTATATATAATTAATATGGTACCTATATAATGCATCACGGGAAATATAATTCCTAGAATGCTAACCTAGGAAGTTAAATTTAAAAGTCAAAAGAAAATTTACTGCTTATTTTATAAACATAAAAATGGCTCTTTTCTTCTGAAGTATGCTTTCAAACAACTCTTTACAATAAGGAATAATGCATGCATTATGAATGTTCGAAATACGAGTTTGGTACTTACGCTTCAAATCTATTGATACCATTATCCATCATCCGTTTATAATCCATTCAAATCAATCCATTCATACTGCTCATAAATCAAGTATTCCAATTAAATATATCACGGTTCATCAAACCCTATGGCCGCAGTATACTTGAAATGGTAATGTTTTGTTTTCTAATGAAATGCGAATAAAAATATTCATTTTTTCCCTAAACCAGGAGCTACATAGCCATGTTAGCTGAAAAAAAACAGTTTTGAAGTAGTGACATACTTTTCAGGCATGGAAATTTTATTAAATTTATCATCATTCATCTTAAGTTAGAGTACATGGTCGCTAAAGAATTTAATTTTATAATTTTTAAAAATTGAAAGCTAGATAACCAAAATTTAAGAAAAATTGTTTATTGACATTTATAAATTTTAGAAATGTATTTATTTTACAAATAAGCAGACACTGATTTTTATACTGATTTATAAGCCGACAAGATCAGAGTTTGTGTATTACTTTGTTTGCTATAAAATATCTCTTTTGGGATATTCAATGCTCATTCCCTGTTTGTCGCCAAAAGCTGCGATAGAGCTAAGCCAAGTTTGGCGTACTTTTTTCTTTCTAGAGTGCGGATGTGTTTACAACGGGGCCTTTTCTATAGGTGCTCCTTGTTTTAATTATGTTACTTATATAGTTGCTGCTGTAAATAAAACTTTATGTAAACAACTGCGCTAGTCATCTTTGCTAATAACCAAACATTGGTTATGGGTCCGGCACGCTTCAACTGCGCTAAAACGAAATTACTTCGGAAGCTTGAATTTCTTTTCTGTTTTTTCTGTTCCAAAAAATTCCTATGATGTTCTATAATTCTTTAATTTAGTGTGAACATGAAATAAGTCTGGAAAGGGGGCATTGTTGGGATAATCAATGCTCATTCCCCGTTTGTCGTCAAAGGCTGTTTTAGAGCTCAGCCGTCGCCAAGGTTAGCGTACTAATGTCTGCACTTTGCCTTTTTTCTCTCTGGCGTGCATATATGTTTACAAGAGGGGCCTTTCTCATAGGCGCTCCTAGTTTTAATTCTTTTACTTAATGTATATAGTTACTGCTGTGAATAAAACTTTCTTTTAACAACTGTGGTAGTCACCTTTGCTAATAAGCTGACAGTCTTTTTTTTTATTAGTACATAACTAAGATATAGCTCGATATAATTCTACCTACACATGAATTTATATCATATATGTTTAAAAAGGAAATAAAATTTAAATTAATACAGTTAAGTGCAAATTTTAAAAAAAATCTGAAAGACTTAAGTTTAATGGAACTGCTGTATCAGAAACTCTTATTGAATAAAATTTCAATCAGCATTTTCATATATGAATTTATTTTGCTCGTATAATCTTTTCCAAGCAAAAGTAAATATATTTATTATTAATCCTTTTGGGTATAAAAAGGCAAATTATAAATTAATTTTTCACTAATACTTGAATATAGATCATATAGATTAAAAAAGTGCTAAACAATATATACAACTAAGAATTAAAGGCAATTTTAAAAAATCACAACTAGTCAGACTTAACAGAATTATTATTTTGTAAAATCTTACGAAATAAAACTTCTTTCATGAATTGGTTTCTCATATAATCTTTCCCAAACAAAAGTAAATATTTTATTGTTAATCCTTTCTCGAATAAAAGACAAATTATCAATTAAATGTCTATTAACACATGAATTTAGATCACATAAGCCAAAAGAAATATGAAGTAAATATAAAATTTAGAATTAAATGCAGATCTAAAAAAAATATATCTCTATTAAAAAGTCATAGTTCTTGAAGACGGGAGACAGAGTAAACTAAATCAGTAATGAAAGGAAAAAGGCAAGTGAAGGAAAAGTAAACGAAGCAGATTTAACGGAATTATTGTAAAGTAGAATCTAACTGAATAAAATTTCAGCTGCAATTCTCATCAATGAATTTGTTTTCCTCACATATTCCTCCCAAAACAAAAGCAAATTTCTTTGTTTTAAACAATTTTTGTTAATAAAAATAAACTATCAACTGAATATTTATCAACATATGATTTAGAATTAAATGCAGATCTAAAAAAAATATATATCTCTATTAAACAGTCATAGTTTTTGAAGACTGGAGACATAGTAAACTAAATCAGTAATGAAAGGAAAAAGGCAAGTTAAGAAAAAGTAAACCCCTACGAAACAGATTTAACGGAATTATTGTAAAGTAAAATCTAACTCAATAAAATTTCAGCTGCAATTCTCATCAATGAATTTGTTTTCCTCACATATTCCTCCCAAACCAAACGCAAATTTCTTTGTTTTAAACAATTTTTGTTTAATAAAAATAAACTATCAACTGAATATTTATCAACATATGATTGAGATTGTATGGGCTAAAACAATATGAAAAAATGTAATAATTAGAATTACAAGTGAATTTTATAAAGAAAAAAAAATCTACGAAACAGGCTATATTTGTGAAGACCGGAGATAAATAGTGAAAGGAAAAAAACAAAATAAAGAAAAGTATAATTCTCCAATACAGACTTAACGGAATTACTGTCAAGTAAAATCTTACGGAATAAAATGGCAATCATAATTTTCATTTATGAATTTGTTTTGCTCATATAATCTCTCCGAAAACAAAAGTAAATATTTTTGCAATAAACAATTTTTTGGAATAAAAACAGATTATCCACTGAATTTCTATTAACAAAGGAATTTAGATTATGTACGCTAAAACAATATGAAATAAATGTAATAATTAGAATTACATGCGAATTCAAGAAATAAGCAAAAAATCTACGAAACAGGCTTAGTTTGTGAAGACCGGAGAGCGAGAAAACAAAATAAATAGTGAAAAGAAGAAGGCAAATTAAATTAAAGCAAATCTCTACAATACAGAGTTAATGGAATTACTGTGAAGTAACATCTAACTGAATAATTTGCTATAGTAATTTTCATTTCTGAATTTGTTTTGCTCATCTAAATTGTCCTAAAACAAAAGTAAGTATGTTTGTTATAAACAATTTTTGGGAATAAAAACAGACTATCAACGGAATATTTATCAACACACGAATTTAGATTGCATAGGCTAAAACAATATGAAATAAAATGTAATAATTAGAATTACATGCGAATTTAAAAAAAGAAAAATATCTACGAAACAGGTATAGTTTGTAAAGACCGGAGATAGAGTAAACAAAAGAAATAGTAAAAGGAAAAAGGCAAATTAAAGAAAAGTAAATCTCTCCAATACAGGCTTAATAGAATTACTGTGAAGTCACATCTAACTGAATAAAATTGTGATCGTAATTTTCATTCATGAATTTATTTTGCTCGTATAATCCGTCGAAAAACAAAAGTAAATATTTTTGTTATAAACAATTTTTGGAATAAAAACAGACTGTACACTGAATTTTTATTAACATAGGAATTTAGATTGTATATGCTAAAACAAAATGGAATGAAATAAAATATTTTGAAATACCCACCAATTTAAAAAGAAAAAATATACGAAACTGACTTATTTTGTGATGACCTGAGTTAGAGCAAACACAATGTGTACTGAAAGGAAAAAGACAAATAAAAAAAAACTTACTGAGCAGGCTTAATCGAATTACAGTATAGTTAAATATTACAGAATAAAATTCCACTCTTAATATTCATTTATGAGTTTGTTTGTTCAGGTAATCTCTCCCTTTATCATTAATCCTTTTCGGAATAAAAGACAAATTATCAATTAAATTTCTACCAACGCAGGAATTTAGGTCGTATAGATTACCAAAAATATTAACTAAAATATAAAATTTAGAATTAAATCCAAATAAAAAAATGTCTGTAGGAAAGGGGATTGGAATTTTAAGCCTATTTTTTAAGAGATAAAGTAAACTTATTAAATAGTGAAAGGAAATAGTTAAATTTAAAAAAATTAAAGAAAAACTTCCCTTTACGAAACACACTTAACAAAATTTCCATGTCATAAAACCTTACTGAACAAAATAATTTCAATCTTAATTTTCACTTACTGACACATGAATTTAGATCGTATAAGTTTCCGAAAAATTGAAATAAAATATAAAATTTAGAATTAAATGCGAATTTTAAAAAAAAGTCTGTATGAAATGGACTTGGAATTTTAAGCCTATCTTTAAGAAGATAAAGTAAACTTATTAAATAATGAAAGAAAATAGGTAAATTAAAAATAAATAAAAGAAAAACTTCACTTTACGAAACACACTTAACAGAATTTCCATGTCATAAAATCTTACTCAACAAAATAATTTCAATCTTAATTTTCACTTATGAATTTGTTTTGCCCGTATAATCTCTTCCCAAAAACAAAAGCAAATATTTTTATTATTAATCCTTTTTGGGGAATGAAAGAAGGAAAAACCCTAACTCTTAGTTTGTGAAGACGGGAGATAGAGTAAACTAAATAAATAGTGAAAGGAAAAGAAATCGAACGAAACAACATTTCTCTTCTCAGATGCGAAACGAGATATGGAGGGAAAAATGGTCTGTATATATGGATGACAGGCACTGTATATGAGTTTACGCTCTGTACTTTGGAAAACCTGAACATATGCACTTTCAGATCATTTGTAGACTGAAATTTTGCAGATGATAGTCCTCAGGCGGAGTTTTTTTGGCGATGTTTTCGTTGCTGAACTTTGATGTTTTTTTTTCCTTTGAAAAGATATCTACTTATTTAGCAGGTAGTCAGTTCTTTTGTGGATTGGAATAAATTGTTATTTTACCCTTTGTTTAAATATTTACAGGAGACTGATAATAAAAAAGGTATAAAATTACTATTTTATTAGATTCGCTTAGTGAGTTTTTCTTAATGATAAGTAAAAACGGATTTTTTTTTCATTAAGTCTCTCTGTTAAATCCCTTTTTTCAGAAATGTGAATTAGCGTGAACTCCCATGAGTTTTATATCTTTATAAAAATGATTGAATGAAAGAAACACTTGCATTTAAAATATTTCTGCATTCGTGTAAATATTTGAATATTAATAAAGTTATATTTTTATTTGCATTTGCCATACGCTAGTACTATTTTATCACTGACTAGAATATTAAAAGTGGAAGCGTTGATAAAAATTTCATTTTAATTTTAAGCATAAACACCTCGAAAGTAGAAAGTGAATTGCGTTACTTTTGGTATTAAATATAATTTATACTTTGCTTATAAATTCTAATAATTTTATTATTGTTTTGAGAATGCGAGGGACATTTAAAAAGGATTTATATTTTATTACTTACTGCATCACAGTTTCTTCATTTCGTTTTCTTTTCATCCATTAAATGGATAATAACTTAAATATTATAATTATTATTAAATATGTCTGGGTCACGCAAGTCATTTTGGCATAGTATTTGTGGAAGACGATTAGATGGCAAAACACAGCATTTTGAAATAAACAAAATGCGGTGGAATTTAAGAAGCTGTGTTATACTGACTTATTACACAAGTCTTGTTTATTGTGAATTTAACATGACAAACCTAAACATATACACTTTCGGATCACTTGTAGACTGAAATTTTGTGGATGATAGTCCTTGGAAGCACATTTTTGGTGATGTTTTTGTTACTGAATTTGATGTTATTTAATTTTTTTAAAAATATCGACTTATTTATCAAGTAGTAACTTATTTTGTAGATTGAAAGAAATTGTTATTTTACCCTGTTCCGTTTTTCCTAAGTTCATTAGGATTGAATAAAATCCCTTCAGAAACTGCACACAAAGTAAAATTTATTATTCTGTAAATTCTTCAGGTGCATACACAAATCCAAACAGAAAACACGTAACAACTGTCTTCTATACAGCAGAAAACTCTAAAAAACACAAGTCAGGATACCAGAGTCTTCAATACAATACACGCTTAATGCACTTTCAACACATTCAATTCTCAGCAGAAAATAACACTGAGTTCCAATGCCAATGACAGGCATATTTATAGACTTCCAAAGCTCCCCCTATCGGTCAGTTGGCTACATATCTCTAGAAGCTTCCAGAAAGGTCTAGACGGCAAGTTGGCAACCATTTGGCTCCATATCGCTAAATGCGGCAAAATATCACCAAAAGTGGTGATCAAAATAAGTTATCAAATCCATCGCTAATATGGTGGTAACACTCATATTTGACTAGATTACCATAGGCTCGTAAAATTCATAGCAAACCTTTGTTTAAATGTTTGCTGGAAACAGGTGATAGAAATGGTATACAATTACTGTTTAGTAGATTCATTTAATCCCTAACTTTTCAGAATAAGTGCAATATAATTATTTTCTTAAAGTCTCACAATTAAATACCCTTATTTGTAAAATGCTCATTAGAAAGAACGCTCAGAAGTTTTAGATCTTCATAAAATGTTTGAATGATGTTTGTATATATTTGTATATAAAATATTTCTGCATTTATCTAATAATTTAAATATTTATAAACTAATAAGTTTTTGTATTTTCTGCGCGTTAGTGTTGGTGTATGACTAGAATATCAAATGTAGAAGCATTTCAAAATTTGAATTGCCACTCTAAGCTTAAAATCCACTAAAGAAGGAATTGGATTGCTTTATTTACTGTATAATATATATAAATTATGCTTCGTATACAAAATTCAATAATTTTATTATTATTTTAAGAATAAAAAATGGCAGTTAAAAAAGTGTGTATGAGCTTTTACTTTCGGCATCACAGTTTTTGGATTTCGTTTTAATTTTATCTATTAAATAGATAATATCTTTAATATTTTAATTTTTATGAAGTAACTTTAGGTTGCGCAATTCATTTTACATAACTTTAAGAGGATAATGACTGAGCAAAACCTGGCTTTTTAAATGAAACAAATTACAATGGAATTTAAGGAGCTGTTTTAAGCTGATTTGTGACACGAATCTTGTTAATTTAACATGACAAACCTGAACATAGGAATTTTCAGATCATTTGTAGATTGAAATTTTTGCCGAGGACAGAATTTAGGCGGAGTTTTTTATGATGTTTTTATTGCTGAACTTTAATTTTTTCCTAAAAATTACATCTTCTTATTTAAAAGTTAGTCACTTGTTTTGAGGTTTGAAATAAATTATTATTTTATCCTTTCCTTAAATACTAGCAGGAAATGGGTCGGAACAATGGTTTAAAATTCCTATTTTATTAGATTCGTTCAATGAGTTTATTTCCAGAATAAGTACAGTGGAGCAAAAATTTAAGGACAGCCAAAAATTTATGAAAAAAAAGTATACTATAATGTGTGTCATAAATTTGGAAAGCTAATAAAAAACTCATCAGAATTTATCTGTAAGTATTTTATTGCGAAAATAAAATAATTATGCAAAAAAACACCACCTGTGTAAAAAAATTTAAGAACAGGAAAATAAAAAAAATACACTAATGAAGAAACAAATACTTAATATATTGTGTACCCACTATTGCTTTTAATGACCGCAAATATTCTACCTTTTCTGGCCATTATTAATTTTTGGCACAGTTCGGGTCTGGTTTTGTATCATTCATCTTCAATCGTAGATCTGAATTCTAAAGCTGGGGGAAAATGCCTACTATTTTTGTAGAGTCATCTTTCTAGATCTACCCACAAGTTCTTGATAGAGTTTAGATCAGGACTTCTAGGTGGCCATTGCAAAACTTCAAAATTTTTTTCTTCTGGAACCAGAGTTTTGTCCTACGGCTCGTGTGGATAGGCGCATTATTTTGCTGATAAATTTATTTTTCCCCTGCCAGAAATGTTATAACAGGTGAAAGATGGTCAGAAAGTGTTTTTAGATATGCCTTTGAAATTAACTTTTCCTAAAAGAAATGCAAGTAACCCGCACACCGTAAAACGAAAAGCAGCCCCATGTCATAATGGACCCGCCACCTAATTGACGGTTTGAGAAAATTTCATTTTCTTTTTTTCAAATTATGCCAATAATACTTCGAACCATCAGGATAATCTAAGTTCCATTTTTTTTTTCATCGCAGAAAATAACCTGCAGCCATTTTTCGTCCCAAGTGATTACTTGTCTTGCAAACTGTAAACGTTGGGTTCTGAGTCTGGTCAGTAACGAGGGATTACACAATTTTGCTGTGTATTGGGAATATCCAGATCGGGTAATTGTATTGTAGATTGTTTTCTTGCACACATTGAACCCAGTTGTTCTTAAAATTTCTTTACCTGAGTATTTTCCAGTTGATTCTAACTTTAAAACTCTTCTTCAATCTCTGGGTGACACCCAGAGATGAAAGAAGGCGTTTGGTTTGCCTCCAGCGGATTTTCCCCCTTACTCTTCTTTTAACCCTTTTGGGGGCAACAAACTCCCCCGTTTACACGGATGAGATTTTTTTCCCAATTTTTTCAACTTAAAGAATCTTGAAAATTTTTCAAAATAATGGTTGTAAAATATTTTTATTTCTTTAAACTGATAACAGATGGCAGTACTATCCCTTTTTCTGCTCATTTAACTGGAATACATTGAATGAAAGTGAAAAAAATACTAGATTTAAGAGTTTGCACTGTGCAAACGGTGCTCCTTAAAAGGTTAACCTTAAAAAGTTTCTGATGACAGTTTTAGATCTTCCTATCTTTTTTGTAATAGACCAACAACTCATTCCTGACAATGCAAAAAATCAACACCATCGTTTTCATATTCAGTCAGTTTACTTGCTTTTGGCATTATGATACAATTAACAAAACTCTTAATAGAAAACGTCAGAAAAATTCCTATACACCAGAGTATTTAATGTGCATACCAATAATAGTTTTACGTATCATTTCTATAAAAAATAGGGATGTCCTTAAAGTTTTTACACAGGTGAAAATAGCGTTTGTTTGCATAATTATCATTTTTCCTCAATAAAAAGATCGCAGGCACATTTTGTTGTCTTTTATAATAGTATTTCAACTTTATGATCAACATTCAATTTACATTTCAATTATGTCATTTTAAATTTATCTGAATTTTTACAATTGTTTGCTGTTATTAAATTATTTACACGCATTGAATATACAGGAAATTATTTTCGTTAAATCCATATGTTTAATACACTTATTTCAGAAATTTACATTAGTGTGAATGACGAGAAATTTTAAATCTTCATAAAAAATTCCTCTGAAAGATATATTTATATGTAAAATATTTATACATTTATTTAATAATTTAAATATTTATAAGCTGATAATATTTTGTATTTGCTATTCGTTAATGTAGGTTTACGACTAGAATAATAAAAGTAGAAACATTGAGAGAAAATTTATTGCCGCTGTAAGCGCAAACAGCTATAAAGAAGAAATTGGAATGTACAATTTATTGTATATAATATAAATTATTCTTTGTATACAAAATCTAATGATTTTGTTATTATTTTGACGTTGCGTTTGACTGTTAAAAAGATTTCATGTGCTTAGGTACAAAATTAAAATTTTGTTAGATTTGTTCAAACAGTTTCTTTTGAGAAAAGTACAATAGAATTTTTTCGTTAAGTCTCTGAGTTAAATACCATTATTAAAGAAACTCACATTGGTGTGAAAGATCAGAGTCCCAGAATCTTCTGAAAACGTTTGACTGAAAGATATATTTATATATAAAACATTTCTACAGTTATTTAATAATTTAAATATTTATAACCTAGTTAATTTTTCTCTTTGCTATACGTTAATATTAGTTTATCATTAGAATATCTAAAGTTGAAGCAGAATTTCATGAGTTGTCAATTTAAGCATTGACATCTCTTCAGAAGAAATTGAATTGTATTGCTTGTTTTATAATGCATGAATTATGCTTTCTCTGTGAAATTTTATAATTGTATTATTATTATGAGAATACGAATGACAGTTCAAAATGGTTTTTATATTTTATTAGTTTCTGCTCCAGTTTTTGGATTTAGTTTTCATTTCACTATTAAGATAATAATATCTTAACTATTACAGTTATTATGAAATCCTTTTATGTCACGCAAATCATTTTAATATGGTACTTAAGTATGACGCAATAGTAAAGCACAGCATTTTTAAAAGAATCAAAATACTGGGGGAACTTAAGAGGCTTTTTTATACTGACTTATTACATAAGTCTTGTTTATTATGAATTTCACGTGACAAAGGTAATAAAGTAACTGCAAGGTGGTTATCAAAAGATTAAACACACAGCCTAAAAAAGGCACGTTTGCTGCGTGACATGCAATTCACGACGTTTACGTCATAGACAAAGAAAGGTGTATAATGCGGTGTATAATTATTCAGATATTACGTAGTAATAGCATAGTAAACATAGAATTAGCTGTTGAGAAATTAATTGGAAATATGTCGGATCTGAATGACTTGCAATAAGGTTGAATTATTGGCGCGTGACATGTGGGTACTTCTGTGACTAAAGTGAGAGATGCTGCTAGTGTATTACTAGTTACAATGTAAAAGATTCTGATACTATACATAAAGGGAGACGAAGTTGCCACTGAATGCAAAAATGTTGTCGCCCCATGAAAATGTCAGCGGAGGAATGGCGGAACTTGGTGTGGATGAAATGACCTAACTCTAAGGGCCTGTTCACATAGAACCCGTCAGCATCAGTGTTTTTCGCATTGAAATGTATTCAACCAATAACAAAACTGCAAACGATTAGCTACGAAATTGTTAAGGTTAGTGATTGGTTTAAAATTTGCCAATACAAATAACGCTGACGCGACAGACGCAGTGCGAACAGGCCCTTAGACTACAGTACAACAAAGAACAGCAGGGGTGAATGCGAGTTTCGGTTTCTGTAACAATAGTCCATCGGAAGCCGCGTACTGCTGATATTTTTGGTCGTGCTACAGTCTAGAACTACTGTCACAAATGTAAAAAAAAAAGTGTCCGATGGTGCCACGGAAACAGACTCGAGTCACATCTTTTCGCGCTACACATTATTCCTTACCACTGCCTCAGTTAACGTTTGGCTAACACCTTCCGACGTTTCGGAATGCTTGGTGGAATGTACCGTCGAGATTGCTTGGTGTTCATTGTCAAGCAGGACGGTTGTTCTCTCATGCCATGGGGCACTTTCTCTGACATTTCAAAAACCCTTAGTTGTTCTGCGTCGTGGAACATCGGATGTCCGTGTTTTACAAACAATAACTCACTTTTGAATATTGCAGGACGTATTGATTTGTCGTTTAAAGAGCATAAGTATGAGGTACATCATCCATCTCGGCAACCTTACTCAAACGATTTTAATGTTATTAAACATTTGTGGTAATGTTTAGGGAAGAAATATTGATCACGCCCTACAACTTCAGCCTCACTGGACTAGTAAAAATATATGGTGTACGAGAAATGGTACAAAATTCCAATACTTTTTGTAGGATTTAAACCAATATATACCACTTCGAATTAAAGCTTATTTGCAAGACAATGGAAAGCCTACAATTTACTAATAAAATATTCGGCAGAAACGGCCATTGTATCTATTATTTTGATAACCCAATATGCAAAAAAATCAATATTTTATCACGTATTAGCGATTAAATATTATTAACTGCTTATGTTCTATTTACCTAAAAAATTTAATATAGATTTAGGATGACGTACAAAACTGTTCATCAACGAATTACCACCTAAGAAGCAGGGAAAAAAAAAATCTCTAAACTTATGGACAATAGTCACTACTAGTGACTCCAAATGTTTCATCTCTCCCTCACAAGAAGTTATTCTTTGGAAAATTTTAGTAAAGGGTAGAGAAATACTGAAACAGTCAAAATGAAAGGAAATAATTTTTGTTTCTCCCATCAGAATTTTTTTGTGGGTGCTACAATCACTGAAGAGAAAAATCAAAATAAATGTCCTAATTAATAATTTGCTGATTTTATATTACACACCCATGTTTCATGAATGTATTTGTACACACACACACACACACAGACACACGTGAGTGTGTTTGTGTATATTAGAATATTAACTTGTATGGTATTTCATATTATTTGCACATTGAAAGTTATTAAATACTTTACAAAAATGTATCCGAAAATGATAAAATTTAAACCCAGGAGAGAATAATTAAATTACAGATATATATTTACAATTTTTTTGTATTCAAAATTTGAACGATGTTATTCATGAGTGGGAAGAAAAAATCTTTCAATGAACGAATAAAACTTCCTTCACTAAAAAAATAACTTGTATAACAAGGGCTAACCTGCAGTTGATGTAAACATTTAAGGAATGTATTACACATACATAACTTACAAAATGTCATTTCAAAGCATACTTAAAATTCCCTCATTTTCAGATACTTTCATTTGCAGAATATAAATAGTTTCTGATAATGATTTATCTCTTCGTGTTCTAAACTTGCTTATCGTGTGATACATGAAAAGAAAAACTGTTTTAACTATTAAAAAATTAAATAAATAAGATAATTATGTAGAAAACTTTTAATACATTAAGATTTCATTTGGTTATATGAACCTAGTTTAAAAGTGCGCCATGAAAAAATACTAACAAATACAAACACATGGATAAAGATTTTAATTAAATGTGAGACATTCGAATTTTTTTCACTTGAAGCTCTGTTTCAATTATCTTGAAATTACTGAATATAATTGAATAATTAATCCTTCGTAATGAAATTTAAGAAATAAATGTAGTTTTATGGATCTAAATCTCATATTTTAATGATACGATTGTATTAATTTTAAAAACCGGGAAAGAAGAAAAGTAAACATAATAACGTATTTGTAGCAATTCATAAGTTATAACTACAATGTCTGAGCATCACATTTTCGAAAATTTTTCAGACGTATGTAAAACATAATAAATCTTATTTCGGAGATTAACGGAAATATCTAGACACTTAGAGGACGCTATCTTGATACCAGTTACTTATAAAGGATTCTAGAATAAATTTATAGATGTTTTGTTTCAAAGGGATTTAGTTGCGTCTAAATTTTTAAGTATTTTCTGTTGAAAACAGTTCGGATTCTTGTTACGATATGGATGTTGACTGAATAGTGTAATATATGTGACTACACTACGGTAGTACTCTCCAAAAATTTCATTTGTTGTACACCCCGAAGAATATTGCAAAATTCCAAGAACAAAAGATTGAACAAATTACTTAATAATTGTTCAACGGGATACTATAATATAGTACGCAGAAATTTGTCTTGTCGTCTGGAATATAT
The DNA here is from genome assembly GCA_907164885.2 of Dolomedes plantarius. NCBI lineage: Eukaryota > Metazoa > Arthropoda > Arachnida > Araneae > Dolomedidae > Dolomedes > Dolomedes plantarius. The sequence continues at coordinate 64,919,475 of OU015497.1, forward strand.
ATTTTTCCTCATGCTGCATTAATGAAATAATATTAAAATTCATGTATAAAAATCTCAAATTCCTATGATATTTTTGCTACCGAAATTTCGTATTCTGACTATAATACAGGAAAGTATAAGAATTCTAACTAAGCAAGAGATACAACTGAACAACGGTTTTACCTTCCAGAAATTTCATTTGTTTTTGGCCCCAAAGAATATAGAAAAATTCCAAGAATAAAAGATTGGACACAATACTTACAAGAAATAATTGTTTAACGGGATACTATATATAGAACGCAGAAATTTGTCTTCTCGTCTAGTATATATATATATTTTTCCTCATGCTGCACTAATGAAATAATATTAAAATTCATGTATAAAAATCTCAAATTCCTGTGATATTTTTAGTACCGAAATTTCGTTTTCCAACTATAATACAGGGAAGTATAAGAATTTTAACTAAGCCAGAGATATAACTGAACAACCATACAAGTGGCTCCTAAAAGGAACAAGGGATGATAATGATATCTTCATCTCATGCTTTCAAAAGTTTTGAATGAAAATAGTCTTCAATTCATAAAAATCCCCTTAGAACTGCCTTCAACCCGAAAACATTTGTAGATCTTCACTGTATCATGCTCTATATTAATTTTGTGGCATTAACCTCGCCAAATATTAAAGACATTACTTAATCTGAATATAATGGAGGTAAAAAATAATTGAAATTTAAAAATCCTCATACCTGCTAAGAGATAACAATTTTGTGTTAAAAAATCTATTACTGATCACTTTGCAGTAATACACCATATAAAAAAGTCAATAAATAAACTGAAGTTTCGAAAGCTTTTCTTGGATTCAATTTTACTTTAATTCATCTCATGCTTTCAAAAGTTTTGCGTGAAAATAGTCTTCAATTCATAAATATCCCCTGTAGAACTTCCTGCAATCCAAATTTATTTGTAGATCTTGACTGTATCAGGTTCTATGTTAATCTTCTCGCCATACATTAAAATCATTACTTAATCTGAATGAAATGGAGGGAAACAAAATAATTAAAATTTAAAAAATCATCATACCTACTAAGAGATAAACATTTTGTGTTTAACAATCAATTACTGATCACTTTGCAGTAATACAAAATATAAAATAAAAAGTAAATAAATAAACTGAAGTTTAGAAATCCTTTCTTGGATTCAATTTTACTTTAATTATCGTTGTGGAGGGAAGTTCATTCTTCTGCGAAAATCTATCTAACACACAGGCGATCAATAATTGAAAAACGTTTTTCTATTTATGTTTTCCTCGGAAGTTCGATCTCCGTGGGTTTTAAAAGCCTTTTTAATTAAATCTCGGAAGAATTTCCTGCAAGTTGGACTTTCATTCGCTTTTATATATATTTATTTGATGAGCCTCTCTTTATGTTTCGGTGCTGAGTTTTTATAATACAAGGTTAGGAGATTTATGATAAAAATATGCAAGCCTGTAAGCCCAGTCATTCATAAATAACTGACATTTATAAAGGTCATCGTACCTGCTAACAGATTCAAAATCTGTGTGTAATAATTTATAAGAGATCCCTTTGCAGTAATACACCATATAAAATAAAACAAAACTAAATTAACTAAGGTTTAGAAAGACTTCCTTGGATTCAACTTTACTTTATATCTACTTATTTGATGATTTTATCTATATGTTTAGGTGTTGAGCTTTTACAACATAAGTTCATATATATATATATAACAAAAATACTAAGATTTTAAGTCTGTGCATGTTCTTGTTTTAATGGTGTAATGAGTTCAGGACAACCATTTAAATACTATGACATTTTGCAAAAATTTATATGGCATAGATACACATCCAAATAGGTACGTGTTCATCATGCTACATCGGATAAAAGGTTTTTCAAAATGTTCAAAATCCAAAAATGTTTGTGAGTTGGCATTGCATAAAAAAAAACGATAATTTCATTCTGAACCACCGTGGCTTATTTCATGCTCTATGCTAGTGCATGAGTGTTACATCCAATCAGCAAACCCAGAGAAGTATATTTCCCATTTTTCTCTCTTCGCTCGTTCTCTGTAAACTGAAACAGTTCTAAAAATAGTCTAAATTTTCGGTATCTTTACCAGTAGCGCAAGGTTGAAATGTAAGAGAACAAATGTGTGAATGTGAGGGGAATACGTTTAAGAGAAGAAAGTGGTGATGACAATTTATACAAACTTATAAAAAATTGGTCTCATAATATTTAAATCATATATATTATTTCATTTTAACTCTTATAAAATTTCGTACAAAAATGGTGATGACAATGCAACCAATAATTGGAACTCTCATAACATTTCACTCATTTGTCTCTTTTCATTTTAACTCTCATAACATTTTGTAAAAAAACGGTGATGACAATTAAACCATTAATTGTAAATCTCCTAACATTTAAGTAATTTACTTCAATTCGTTTTAACTCTCATAACATAATCTAAAGAAATGGTTATGACAATACAATCACTATTTGGAACTCTCCTAACAATTTACTTATTTAACTCATTGAATTTTAACTCTCATAACATTTTGTAAAAAAACATAAATGATACAACTAATGGTTTGCATGAACCACACATGTTGAAAAGTTTTCATCTCCTAAAGACTCTGTGTGAGAACTCCATCAGTACAAAAAGCTACTAAAATAGTCATAAATAGCCTTTAGGAAAGTTGTTGTGAAGTTCTTTAGAAAACACTAAAATAATAAAATGTTTTTTTTCGTTTATATTATAAGCATCATTCAATAATCATCTGAATAATACATTTATTTTCTTGGAAAAACTACTTGATCTTCTATAAACGCTTCTCATATTTAATTTTCTACCTTTCAACACACAAAATCATTACGCTTTTTCGTTATATAAATATTTACCGGTCAATATATATATATATATATATATATATATATATATATATATATATATATATATATATATATATTACTAAATTAAAATTTTCTGAAACAAAGGTTAAAATCAAATCTTACTTCATTGCCATTAGGCTAATTATAAAAATGTGTATTCATCGTGAACAATTTGGGAATTTCTTCCATTTCCATTACAAAGTGAATATGTCTGAATAAGTCTGTAAAATCTCAATTAAAATCTAGTACGTTGGTTTAACGCAGACTACTCGAGGTTAGACAAATGTGTAGTATGTCATAGATATTTCATTCCAACAATCATAAAAAGATCAAACATTGTATGGATGTTCTGTCGTTAAAAGAAAAATTCTATGTTAGTTCTTAAAAAGTTACATTACCGAAGAGAATTTCTGCTAAAATGAGTGAGAACTAATTATATTATGTCATTTCCGATTGCACAAATTATTCTTACCTTAAGTGCAAGAATTTAACCGCAAGAGCCGGAAAGCTACGAAAAATTTCACCCTTTGCTGACGACTGTTATTAAGTTAATCAAGGCTTAAAACTAAATCATTAATTTTGCACGCTTTCTTCTAGGGCTGACGAGGAATTTCGACCTCGTTAGTGAATATTTTTCTCATTAGTGAACAACTGCAGTTGTCAATAATTGTGTCCATGTTAAATTTTTGAAACCTGGTAGTTTGTAACAGGATTTTTCTCCAATTAATGCTCGGTATGCTGGAGGTAGAATTCCGCTGTTCCAAAAGTAATACAGGGGTATTTTATGCAATTTGAATGAATAATAATCTATTTCGAGAAAATTTTAAAGTCTCATTTACAATTTCGGTACAACATAATTATTTAAAAATTATGTTTTTAGCTACAGTGCTTGTAATGTACTTCATATTACGTTCCATGAGTTCATTACATACGGAATGACATTTGTTAAAGTTTAGCTTATACTGAACATTAATATATACATATACATATACACACACACACATATATATATATATATATATATATATATATATATATATATATATATTATATATATATATATATATATATATATATACATATATATATATATATATATATATATATATATATATTTATTTATATATTTATTTATATAGTCAATAAAAGAGAAGGGAAGATCAGATCGGAGTGAATTAAATGTTTTACGTTACAAGTTTTCCGCTTATAGAGGCAAAGGCACATAACATGTAAACTCTATTTTCTTTCTTACTGTAACCTCATAAAATTTTCATAGATGTTGAATATTTTTTCAAGTATGCATATTGTCTTATGTTTATCTTAGAATCCGCAGTCGATTGTTCCCAAAGGTTGAAAATAACTTGAATCGGTCATTTTGAAAAAGAGTCATCTCCATTTTTTAAAACTTTTCATGAGAAGCAAAAGAATATAACTTGCCTTCATTCAGATTAGATTAAATTTAGATTAGACTAAATTTTTCATTCAGTTAGATTAAATTTAGCATTTCTTATGTTTATAAAGCATCAATTCTGATGCAAAAGTATAATTTGTTAATACTTTTTTAAACTTGGCAGGGCCCTAGAAAAGTTGGAGAAAAGTGGATGAGTTTTTGAAAAGTGGAGATGACTCTTTTTCAAAATGAACGATTCTCTTAAAATTTCTCTCTCATAGTGGACGTATCAACGAATATTTTCCCTATGACTAATGCTTTCTACCAAGTAACTTTGTAACCTTACTAGTGTCTTATTTAAATTGTCTTTTTTTGAGATACGTCTGAATAAATATCTCCATTACAACTTGAATGCAAATGTAAAAACTTAAATTCTAAAAACAATAGCTTAACATGAACTCCCCGTTATTAGTTGCCGTACATAGTGCGTCCCACCCACCTTCCACACACACACACACACACACACACTTCTTCCCACCCTGCATATTTTCGTTAAAAAGTCTATCTAAGACATAAAGACAGAACACTAAAAGGCATTTCCTTTAATATTAATTCCAACTAAATGTTTAATTTAACAAAAATGAAATTTTATTACATGAAGAACACTAAGTAACATTCATCGCTTAGCCAAGGGTATGTAAAAGCAAGGGCAGAACAGAACAAACCTAATATAAAATAATGCACCAACCGTATTGGATTAGAATTATATAAGAATAAAAATAGAAAAACTTGCCTCAATAAAATTACTTTTTTTCCTTTGGGAAATCTGAATAGTAATGCCAAAAGTAACAACAGAGATTGATGAAAGACAAACTGGCTTTTAGAATCTGTGCACTGTGCGTAGTAACTGCGAATTTCATTTACCACCAAATGAAGGCTGTAGAATTCTAACAAACTGACATTTGCATTTTCAAAGAGACATTTCCCTTTAAAAAACGTCACTCCTTGCAGTTTCATGGTCAATAAAGGCTGACAAATAATTCAGTGAATTTCGCAAAAAAGTTATTTAAGTTGAACCCATGGCGAACCCCAGAAAATACTTCGCAAACACCTTTGGAGTCGATACCTACAGGATGAGATCACCTTATTTAAATGCTAGAGCGAGAGGTTTAAGACAACTTTTAGCCTTATCAAAATTCAGTATGAGAGTGATTTTGATTAAAAGGTTATCTGGTCTTGGGTCGTGTATGTTTACGTTAAATAAATAAATTATTTAGTATTAAAAGGCAAGAGGCATTTTTTTAAAGCTACAAGTTTCGAATTACTATTATAGTTCTTAATTGGGAAACTATAATCATACTCTAACAGCAATAAGGATCCTAAATCTAATAGACCAGACATTCAGGTTTTGAGGGAAACTATTTGTCTACACATTTGAAAAAAACGTATTATCAAGTTATAGAATTTGCAATGTATTTCATGAACTTATTTCCGATGGTTTAAAAAGAGGACAATTTTTTTATAAAGCCATGTGCTTTATAACTTGCTCAATTGCAATTTAATTGCATCAAAAAATATTGAAGGAAATTATCACTGCTGGGAGCGATGCACGTCAAGTAGGAGAGATTCTCGCGGTCATTGCGCATGCGCTTGGCGTAGCATAGGCATCTTGGCGATATTGAATGAACAGGTTTTTTTCTGGTCTCGCGGATAAGACAGACACCGGTTTAGGCTGCGATTGAGTTAACAGGTCTCTCTTCTGTGTGTGGTGTGGGGTGCTGGGAGCGAGAGGGATGGAGCATGTCATTCCACCATTTTACCGTATTTTAAGTGAATGATCCTGATGAAGTATATAGAGTATAGCTCGCTTCTACCCAGACTTGGGTGTATATAATTAGAAGTGGCACTCTAAATGAATTGGATACAAGCACAGTTTATACATGAAACAATGTTTATTGAATTCGTTGCACATATAGAATTTGCTTTTACAGCAACAAGCAGACGTACTACTTGTACGGAATATATATTAGCATTCAATAAAAATACACTTTGCAATACTCACAAACCAGCAGAGAGTCAAACCAGCAGTTCTGCCACGTAAACTTTGGGCCCCCTAAGCACTAGCGCAGGATAGCACCTGGAGCTGCTTACCTCGTAGCTCCCTCTCGCTTATCTATCAACTTTAACAACCTTTTTCACTTAATCAAGCTTCTTGGTATTTATACCAAACGCGTATGCCGAAATTAGCATATCTCAAGCAGCTTCTTTAATTCATTCACTCAAAAGTTCGATTCTTGTGAATCGAATCTTATGTATACCTTACAAGTGTTTTAAAATGATTAAAGAGTACAGTTTCTGTTCCCAATCGACTTGTCAATATTGTAATTGCGTGAGTCATATGTTATTTTTATTTTATTTCTAAGTTTTAAGTTCTACACGTGGTGCATCCGGGCCACGTGGGGTGTTTATAAAATGCAAGTGTAAGTTTTCTTCTTTAAACTTAATTCCGGGTTATATGTTTGTAACTCCTCGGTGAGACGTAGTTCTGGGTTAATTCTATAAAATTACTATCTTAACGTGCTGCTATTACTTCAATAAGTTACTTTAATTCCTTGTGTTAACGCAATGTACTTAGGACCACTTTGAACACTGTAACACATTTCTCTATCACAAACACTATATCATGCTATGTATAATGCGAAGTCCACAGGGTGCGGCAGTATGAAATCTTACATTACAAAGGGTAATAAAAAATGAAAGAAACATTTAAATGGAAAAAGCTCTTTATTTTCGATAAGTACTAACAATATAGTTTTTCACTTGATTTT